>JAESUZ010002368.1:0-75817 GCA_017311185.1 Proteles cristata cristata | reverse complement strand
TAATCATGTTATCCATTTCATTACCCCAAAACAAGTAACTTGAGTGAAGAGTATGAAAATGCCCTATTTGCAAGTAAATCCTTGTTTCTATTTTGAGCTCATTGGTCCTTTCTTTAAAGTTTATTTATTTATTTTGAGAAAGGGAGGGGCAAAGAGAGAAGGAAAGAGAATCGTAAGCAGGCTCCCTACTTTCAGTGAAGAGCTGGACATGGGGCTTGAACTCACAAACCACAGGATCATGCCCTGAGCCTAAATCAAGAGTCAGATGCTCAACCATCTGAGCTACCCAGGTGCTCCCTCGTTGGTCCTTCTGATGCAAACAAATTAAATCTAAGAATGAAAATTTCAATCAGCATTACCCATTAGTATACATACCATCATATACAACAATGAGAGCTCAGTTAACGTTTGCCCCTATTTTAAACTGCTACATTTGTTAGATTAATTCTTGGTGGATCTTTGTGCCTGGTTTATATGGCAAGAGGGGAAATGCCCTTATTTTGAGAATTCATCGTGTCACATTAAATTTCCCAAATTGCTTTCTTTGTTGGTGTGAAGCTAGAGATGAGTACCATTTAAAATGAAGAGATCCCTGAACTCCTTTATTATTTGAAGTTTAGATCACAACAGGATTCCATTACTGTACCTTAATAATGTAGTTGCAAGTATCTGTATGAGCCATGTGGCTAATTGTGTGTCCCTTTGTATTTATAGTAATTATTAGGCTTCACATTCTCATTTTGTGTGGTGCTGTGTAACTCAAACAGTTGAGGTAGAACATTGAGTTATTTGATTTGCTGAAATTAGTTTTGGCATGTTATAATGTGCAGCACGCTCAGAAAATATCTTATTAAATCAGCATTCACTAACCAGAACTGCATAGTCCACACAGATAAAAATTCCTTTCCTTAAGTAATTTTTCCTGGTAGTACATATAATACATATTAATTGTAAATATGTTTTAAACATTTTAGGGAAAAAACAACCCCGAATTAGGCATGATTCCACTACCTAGAAGTAAGTATTGTTAACATATATTTCTAAAAAATCAAAATTAGAATTATAAAGAGCATGCACACTGAAATGGTATAGTACATTATATTTTATAGTAGATTATTTTCCCAAAGTCCTTAATATCTTTGCATTTGTTGTAAAGCTAATTTAACCCATAATCGTCAGAAAAGCATGCAGGTGAAAACTCTAACCTAAAAATGACCCGTTATTATGCAGAGTTGACCAGGAGTGCATCTGAAGTCCAGATGATGGACCCAATTCTTCATAGTTGTCCTCTAGTCCTTTTTAAACCATGACAAAGTATTGACTCATTAAGATTTAGAAGCTCCCCATCTCCTCTGGTCTTTTCCCCTCTTAACTTTTCTGCTTTCATTCCATAAGTAGCAACTCTGCTAGACACTGCTATTTCTTTAACCCATATAATGCCAACCATATTTTTTTTTTCAGAGAGGACTACCTAAGAGAAAAACATAATCTATAATATTTTTGCTATCTAAACCTTGGTCCGTTGTTGCATTAATGATACTTTCTCAAATAGAAGTAAGGATGGTGAGGCACAAAAGGATGGAGGCACAGGCCCCCACCTATACCGTGTTCCCAATGGCTACATATTACTCCATCATATGAATATATCACAACTTATTTAGCCAATCTATGATTCTAAAAAATTAATCTATTTCTTTATTTCCCAGTTATAAATAACAATGCAGTGATGATCGTATTTTCCTCCAACAATTTCCTAAAATAAATTCCTAGAGACGAATTATTAAATCAATAATATGAGGGGCGCCTGGGTGGCGTAGTCGGTTAAGCGTCCGACTTTCGCTTGGGTCATGATCTCGCGGTTCGTGGGTTCGAGCCCCGCGTCGGGCTCTGTGCTGACTGCCAGCTCAGAGCCTGGAGCCTGTTTCAGTCTGTGACTCCCTCTCTCTCTGACCCTCCCCTGCTCACGCTGTCTCTCTCTCTCTCCTAGAAATAAAAAAAAAAGAAAAAATCAATAATATGAACATTTTCATGAAACTTAACTCAAAATGCCATATGTCAAGTAGAGATATATAGTTTATACCCTATGGTAGGTGATTCTTTTCTTTTTACTTCTCCTTCGTCTAACCTCCCTTTTCTTTCTAAGCCTAAAATCCATTCTTTGCCCCGTTCTGCTCTGTTTTCTGTCCTGGGAAGTTCACTGTCAAGAACTTGATTGTGTCACCCGGACTTCCCTGCCTTTTGGTTCCGGTTGGGGTAAGTCAAAGGGAGACACCAGCAGCTGATGGAAAGGGAGGGATAGGTTGGGGCACTTGCCTCTATCTTCTGCAACTTTATTGATTCCCTTCTTGGTGATGGCAAGGTGTAAATGTACAGCTTCTATAGGGAATCTTCACTTTTACAGCCCTGACCTACCCATGCTCTTTGAATCTTGTTTGCTACCCTTTCAGGCTTTAGTTTGGTAATGGCTTTCTGCTGCTGGTCATCCTTGTGTGTTTCACCATTCCTTATGATCCCTTATGGTTCCTTAACTATGACCACACCTTAATAAATAGAACCCCATTGAATTGTTCTCAATTAAAAATCTTGAACATGCCCTCTGTTTGCCACTAGGACCCCAACTAATACTTCTTTTTTTTTTTTTAATGTTTTATTTATTTTTGAGAGAGAGATAGAGACAGCATGAGCAGGGGAGGGTCAGAGAGAGAGGGAGACACAGAATCTGAAAAAGGCTCCAGGCTCTGAGCTAGCCGTCAGCACAGAGCCCGATGCAAGGCTCGAACCCACGAACCGTGAGATCATGACCTGAACTGAAGTCAGACGCTTAACCGACTGAGCCACCCAGGCACCCCCCACCCCCACCCCCAACTAATACTTCTACCACTGTCTCAGGATTCTGGCTTCAAAATATCTTTGATAATAAAAGAGCTACTTAAAAATAATATTTGACAATCTGAAAAATTTTAAGAGAAAAAGATATCTCATTTTTATATAATGTCTTTGTATACCAGTGAGGCTGAGTATTGTGGTAAAAAATCCCTTGGGCCAAAAGGTGAGGGGCTTGCAAATGAGGATACCAGCCATTGTTTGATCTCAAACTCTATTCAGGTAAAAGGTCAGGGGTTGAGCAACCTAGCTCCTCCTGGCTGCAGCAAGCCCTTGAGATGTAAATCTTTAGTGAACATTGTGATTAGAACGCTCAAACATGTTCTTCAAGCAACTGTTAAGCAACCCCCACCTCTAACCGCAAAATTCTCGCTTCTGTACACCGGCTTCGCCCGTCTCCCTATATAAACCCTGAGCTATGCCTCCATGGGGCGCTCTTCCAAGGACTCTTTGGGTGCTCAGGAGGGGCCAGCCGGCCAGACTAAAATAAACGTGAATAACCAACTCCTTTTGTGTTTTGTGGGCTTTGTCCTCGGTGATTCTCCTTTGGAAAAGGTGGTCTAACATAATAAATATTTTTTTCTTCAAATTATTGTTTAAATTCTAGTTAGTTAACAGTAGTGTAACTATAATTTCAAGAGTGTAATTTATTGATTCTTCACTTAATATAACACCCAGTGATCATTCCAACAAATACCCTCCTTAATACCCATCACCCATTTAGCCCATCTTCCACCCGCTTCCCTCCATCAACCCTGTTTGTTCTCTATCATTAAAAGTTTCTTATGGTTTGCTTCTCTCTCTTCTAATTTTTTACATGTTTACTTAATTTCGAGAGAGAGGGAGAGAGAGCGTGAATAGGGGAGGGGCAGAGAGAGAGGGAGACACAGAATCCGAAGAAGGCTCCAGGCTCTGAGCTGTCGGCACAGAGCCCAACACGGGGCTTGAACACACAGACTGCGAGATCATGACCTAAGCCGAAGTCGTTCACTTAACGGACTGAGCCACCCAGGAGCCCCAGTTCCCTTTCTCTTCTAATATACACTTTTGAGGGGATAGATCTCACAACTATTCCTAGTTCACTTTTTTAAAGAAGAGTTTGTCTTTCTCTTACAGCTTTGAAAATCATCTTTTGTATAACAGAAATGTCAAAATTCCCTTGACTTATAATTTTCTTCTCCCAGTGTCAGCCACGTTTGATGCACACATGGAAGTTGTAGTCTCATTGTAGCTAATAACTACACTTGATTGCAAATATGAGAACCTTTTAACAAGGGTTCAGGAAGGTGTTCCTGAGTCCTGGGCTGCTGGTCTTTGCCACATCAGACTTGATCAGAAATACCTGCAGCACTGTGGTCAGTACTCGCCAATGGATAAGACTCAAAATGCATGAACAAAACCACCCCTCTACCATGCTCTTGCCCACCAACCTGATCCCAGCTGCAGACAAACCAACATTGCTTTTCTTTTGTTCTACCTTCATAATCTTGCGCAGTGCCTGTCTGTGCCAGAAGCTTGCTGTAAAAGAATCTGGGGAATGCAGAGAGAGCTTTGAAGGATGGGGATGCTTCAGAAATTCAACAAACTGGATGTGGGAAGTCCATCCCCTCACATAAATAGTTCTGTATCTGTCTTCTCTTCCTATTTAAACATCCCAGCTCATCAATAACAACGGTATAGTTTGCAAGTGTTGGCAACTATGTGTTGGCAAGGTATGCTTATTATAAACTCAAAAGTGAGAGACTAAAACTTCCTGTAAGTCTCTGTACTTTCGTGTGATGTATGTCATCTTCTAGCCCAACCCTCATCTCCTTTTGGTATCCTATCACACAATGACTGGAACCACCACTTTATCACATCTGAAATCTTAGTGGAAGGGGACAAGCTTCTGCAACTTGTCACAAGGTTGTAGTTGGCATTTACAAATCTTTTCTTCTGATACCAATTTCTTGCTGTCTTTGTCCTCAGCTGGAGCTCCATCTAGTTCACTATTCTTAACTTCATACGGTGAATGAAATCATCATTGAGATTTTGGGTCAATAGCGATCTTCCTGATTTCGAGGTGCTGTAGTCTTCCATTAACTTGTAGTAGTGGATGGGGCATTCCCAGAGAATCACCTGAATTCCAGAAATTCTCATTGACCCCATTTTGCAGCAGCAATTCTATTCTCCTTTGAGAAACAGGACCAGTCAACTGTGATACCCATCTGTTACAGCTTACTAGACCACAAGAGAAAATGTGGCAGCCTCAACCTGCAGTTCAGAACAACTTTTGTTGTGCTCCCTGGAATCATATCTTCTTTGGATCTAAGACCTATAAACTGGCAGTGCCCAAGATATGAGGGAAAGGAAGTGTAGTATAATAAAGAGTTTGAGGGCATATGTTGATGTTCACACAGGTTTTCAGCTGCATCCCTCCTCTCTGGCTTTGGCACCACACCTGGGCAAGCTGAATACGATATTGGGGTGCTTCTTCCTTAGATAAACTGGCAGGAGGTTCAAACCACACGACACCCTGCCAGTGTGTGGGAACTCTCGCTCAGCTTCTACCGCTAAACACAATGAACACACCCACGCAGTCTCTTCATCTGCCAGGTTATGTTTGGACCTGTTTAAAAGATCTAGTCCAATGATGAATAAGAGTAATGAAGTCAGGCATCTTTACTTTGTTCCTGAACTCAAGGGGGAAAAAAGAACAATGTTCACCATTAAAGTGCGGCTCATTTTTTTTCTGCAGATTTTCTTTCTGAGAACATCAGTTATATTTGTCTGTATATCAAGACACATCACAAGTTACTAGCTGAAAACATCATTTATTTAGATGACGATTCTGTGGAAGAAGCTTGGACTGAGATAGGCTAGCCAGTTCTTTCCTAGTCATGATAGTTATTTCTGATGAACTAAACTCTATCTCATCATAAGGTGACCTACTTATTTCTAGTATTGCATTTTGCTTTAAAGTTTATCTTACATTAAAATAGGCACATCAGTTTTCTTTGATTATTATTTATATGGTATATCTTTTTCTCCATCCTCTTATTTTACATTTTCTGCATGCTCATATTTCAGATATATCTTTTATAAGCAGTTACAAATTGCTTATACATTTTTCATTTAGACTATCAACGATTGTCCTTTTTTAAAAATCTGTTTTGAGTTTTATTGAGATATAACTGATAAAATCATGTTTAAGGTGTACAATATGATGGTTTGATATACATATACATTACAAAATGATTCCTATAATCACTCTAATAAACATATATTACTTCACTAGTTATTATTGTTTGTATTGAGAATATGTAAAAAGTCTCTTTGCAAATTTAAAGTATGCAATGCAGTATTATTAACTGTATATACACCATGCTGTATATTAGATTTGCAGAACTTATTTATCTTAGGTCTGAGAGTGTGTACTAACAACCGACTTCTATCCATTTCTAATAGCTCCCAACTCCTAAGAACCTCCATTCTCCACTCAGATTTTCTGAGTTCTAATTTCTATGGGCAAACGATATCCCATTATATAAATTGATAGGTATTTATCTAGAATGAAATATTACTCTGTTGAGCATCTTCTTTCACATGGTTTATTTCTCATTTATTTATTTATTGGGCTTTGATTATATGATACCATTATGTTATTCCTATTTGTCTGCAATATTTTTATTGTCTAGTTTCCTTCATGCTTATTGATAAAGATTTGTTCATCATTCCATTTTTTTCTGCTGCTATGCTAGTTTTATAGTGTTTTAATCTTTTATTGGTGTTAGCCTAAACATTTGTATGCTCTCTTCATTTATTTAATTCTGTACTTTTAAACACCACAGTATGTAATTTTCTATTTATTTTTATAGATTTTATTTTTAAGAAATCTCTACAACCAACATGGGGCTCAAACTTAAAACTTTAAGATCAACAGTCGCATATTTTTCCAACTGAGCCAGCCCAATGCCCCTGTAATTTTCTGTTTAGACAGTGATGCCTACTCATGCATTACAGTTTTCCTTTGCCTTTATATTTAGACATATTATACCTTCTAATGTTTTCTCACCATCTCATTCTCTCTTCTGTGGGTTTTATTCCTTTGTTGTTCTGTGCTTCATTCCTGAGAGTTCTCTCATTTATGTCCTAGTTCACTTCAGCTATATCTCATTTCCTGTTATGTTTGGTTCCTGAGTCCTTAATTTTATAATTACATCTTCAGTGGAAAAATATTAGTTGTTTCTTTTTCAAACTTCGAGTATCAGGTTTGTTGTTGTTGTTGTTTTTAAATCTTTGAGTTCTTTGCTGAAATGTTTACACTTGTCTATTATCTCCACAGTTAGCATAGTTATTTACAACTAGTATCTGTTAATTCTGCCATCTGGAGTACCAGCAGACCTTTTTGATTCTTCAGGAAACTTAACTATTGTATTCATAACTTTATTTGTTTTGAATAAAAGTTTTTTTCAAATCCTGTTTCCTATTACTATAATCAGAGCTCTCCCTTTCTACTGTCTTATGTAGAACATTTCACTCTCCCTCTCTTTCTCTCCCTCTTTTTCATTCTCTCTCTCTCTTCTTTTCTCTTTCTCTTTCTGATAGGGAAAACTGTCAGAACTATGAATCTCATAGACTTAAGGCAACTTCCATAATTATGGTATTATAAAAGTTCTTAAAAGTTCTCATCACAAGAAAAAATAATTAAAAATGAATTCCCTTAAGAAAAGAAACAAACAAACAAAGGGGAAAAAAAGAGAGAGACAGAGAGAGACAAACTAAGAATAGAGTCTTAACTATGGAGAACAAACTGATGATTACCAGAGGGGAAGTGGGTGGGGGATGGATGGAAGAGGGGGTGGGGATTAAGGAGGACATCTGTTGTGATGAGCACTGGGTGATGTATGGAACTGTTGAATCACCATATTGGACACCTGAAAGAAATATAACACTGTAGGTTAACTATGCTGGAATTAAAATAAAATTTAAAAAATGAATTCCCTGATCATAGGCAATGCTGAGTGAAATTTTATAATAAATAAGGTATTTAATAAATATACAGATGTGGTGTTGGTAGAATTAATATTGGTAGAGAATGCAGTTACATAAGTTACATATTAAGAATAAATGTCTGTTTTACTGTGGATAGATTACTGCTCCTGCCATGATGGAAGAATTCCAATGTAATCAATCTTAATTTGCCACCAGTTGGCTGTTCTTTCCCTCCAGAGAATGATGCCATGTCAAAGATTCAATAGTATTTTCTGTTGTTGACATATTAGATATGCAATAGTAGTGTTAGCCAAATCAACCTTGGTAAGACATAGACTACAAACATTTTTTTCCCTGCTTCCCTGGCTGTATTTTTTGTGTTCCTTTAGTGAGAACCAGGTCAACTGGGAAAGAAGGCAAACGAACCTCTACTGAATGGGTCATTTCTGTCTGATCACTGAGAACTTGATCTGTAAAAGATGCACTTTGATGATCATTCTTAATGCAATTAAAGATTTTTACACTCAGTTATGATACTGGGCATCAGTTCATATATTTTGTACTCATTCATCCATTGTTATGCCTTCCAAGTCTGTGACCATGAACTAAGCTGTTAGCCAACATATCAGTGTTGCTTCAAAATTTTAGTCCTCTTTTCCTGTAGGCAAAGTAGACAAACAGACTTGTAGTACAAGTCTCTCCACTGGGAGTATTTCCTTACTTATTGTCATTCAGGAACATCCCTTTGAGAGGCTCAATGAGCAACCAGTGTCATTTTAGTGTAAGTCAGAATATTATGTAAAATAATCATAAATAAAGCGCCTAGTATTTATTTTCTCATTTTACTGGTCATAGAGAATCCACATAAATCCACTGGTTTGGATTGAAGTAAAAGTGGTCATAGAACAATAGTCAAGGAGCACCTGGGAGACTCAGTTGGTTATGTGCCTGACCCTCGATTTCAAATTGGGCCATGGTGTCATGGTTCATGAAATCGAGTCCTGCGTCAGGCTCTGTGCTGACAGCATGAGTCCTGCTTGGGATTGTCTCTCTCCTCTCTCTGGCTCTCCCTGGCTCTCTCATACTCGCTTCTCGCTCTGTCAGAATAAATACAGGCACCTGGGTGGTTCAGTCTGTTAAGTGTCCAACTTCAGCTCAGGTCATGATCTCACAGGTTTGTGGGTTTGAGCCCTGACTTGGGATCTGTGCTTACAGCTCAAGTCTGGAGCTTCCTTGGGATTCTGTGTGTGTGTGAGTGTGTGTCTCTCTCTCTCTCTCTCTGCCCCTCCCCTACTTATATTCTGTCTTTGTCTCTCAAAAATAAATAAAAGTAAAAAAATAATAAATAAATAAACTTAAAGAAAAGAATAGTAGATTCTGTAGTCTGAACCATTGTTGATGAGATTTTTATGCTTTTATGAATGATTTAAGCATGATACTTACTTATATTACCCCCGAAGTTGGTAATGGAATATTTGTTGGTACATAGAGCATGTTTTTCCCAATATGCAGAGTTTGTTTTATCAGATCTTGCCAGAGGTGCCACATGCCAACCATATCTGTCACAGGCACTTGGAGCATCGCTGATCTGGTTCATAGACCTCAAGTGGCTCAGTGGTTTGCAGTGTCCTCAATTTGCTCTTGTTCTTGGCCCACAGAAGTTGGCAGCCTTATGTTTCATTTTGTAAATGGGTCAAATTAGTCCACTGTGCTATGTTACATAACTTTCACAGTCCAGAGAATTGCTAAGTAGAATAAGACAGTCATTACTTCCTGATCAACAGATCTAATCAGTATGTGACCAATATGATAAAATAGTGCCATGTCCAAACTGATATAAGGATGGTCAAGATTACTGTGTGACAGTGATGAGGATGACATAATGCTAAGACTGACATAATGCTATACTTCTATTCATACCAAGTAAAGAAAACTACATCTGTTTTTGCTTCATATAAACAACAACACATTTTTCAAATAGATAGCTTTATCCCAGAGGTTGTGTTAATTTGCACCTGCAAAGAGAAGACATCAGTGTAATTGAAGTCGTCACTTGGCTACTTGACATTGTATTATCATTCTTTAAGATATATTTGCTGTATGCCAAAGCTAAAAGGAAAGTTACATAGAGATATAATAGAAATCGTACTGTTTTTTTTCCAAATCTTTGCTTTAAAATTGATATTTCCTGAGAAATATGGTTTTCAATCCAGTTGACTATTTTAAAAAGAGAGGAAGTTCCACTGGTTTTATCTGAACTTTTAAATCTTATCCATAAGTTCTGTGGGTGTGGATCTGATACTATAGTTCCTTAAGCTACACGTATTTCTATTATAAATATATGTTCAGGATTCACCTGTGCCAAAACTCTATTTATTACTTTTCATAAGCTTCCATTTCGGTATAGACCACAGGGGTACCTTTTCTTTCCAGGGTTTAGGATAGGGTCAGGCATGCTTCTGTAGTATAGACTCTTGAAGAACTTCTTTTAACACTCCTAACAATGAAAGAGTGCTGGCATTGAATTCTTTCAACTTTAGTTTGTCTAAGAAGTCTTTATTCTACCTTAATTTTAGGTTGACTGTTTCTTTCCCTCAGCATTTGAAAACCTTTTTCTCTTGTTCTGACTTTCATAGATTCTGATGAGAAACTTACTATAATTTCTGATCTTTGTTTCTCTGTTTTTACCACTCATATTTCTTTTGCTTCCCTCAAGATTTTTTCTCTATCTTTGTTTTCAGTAGATTGACTCATATGTATCTAGGTGTATCTTTTGAATTTTATTAATTTTTAAAATCCTGCTTGGATTTCTCTAAAAATTTGGAATATGTACTTTATTGTCTTGTTGATTTTGGTGGATTCTTGACCATTATCCGTCCAAATATTTCTCATGGATCATTCTATTTTCCTTTTGAGATTACAATTCCAATTATATGTGAGTTAGATCATTTGATTGACTTGGGTTCTGTGTTTTGTTTCTGTTTTTTTTTTTTTTTTAACTTTCTGTCTTCATAAAACTGAAAGTTTAGATAATTTCTTTTGACATATATTCAAGTTCACTGTTTTCTTTTTCCCATTAGCTGTGTTTAGTTAGTTGATAATCTTGTTGAAGGCATTCATGATTTATATTGTAATTTTTACTTCTAATATTTCCTTCTCTTTTATTTTTTTAATTCCCATGTGGAATTTCCCATCTGTCCATGCATACTATATATCTTTTCCACTAAATTTAAAAACATTTAACTTAGTGGTTAACCAACTCAGTTGGTTCATGATCTCATAGTTGGTGAGTTCGAGCCCCAAGTTGGGCTCTGTGCTGACAGCTTGGAGCCTGGACCCCTGCTTTGGATTCTGTGTCTCCCCCTCTCTCTCTGTTCTTCCCCTGCTTGCACTCTGTCTCTTTCTCCCTCAAAAATAAATAAAGACTAAAAAATTAAAAAAATGTTTAACATAGTTACTTTACACTTCCTATCTGAAATCTGCTTTTGGGTCATTTTTGCAGCTGGTTCTATTAACTAATTTATCTCTTGGCAATGCCTTCAACCTCACCGCACATAAGTGCATTTTGTGATTTATAATTTTTTATGGAATGCCAAGTATCATGTATAAAAAATGGTAGAAAATGAGGTAATTAGTATTTATGACTAGAAATTATGGATCCACTTGTCAGACTGATGGTGTGATGAGTCAGTCTAATCGGTTACATGGGCTGGGCTTGGGTTTCGTTCTTGGTAGAAAACCCTTAGTGTACCACATGCTCTTCCAGTGTTGGGTCATTGTTATCTTGTCCTAGTGAGCTTAGGTGCTAGAGATTTTCTCACTGTTCCTGATCCACCTTCAACTTTGATCAGTTCCTGTATGTTGCCATCATAGAGGCCATTTCTCTCATGCCCTTGTCTTTCCTCCTGCAGTAGATTGCTATACTTTGTTACTTCGTGGTAAACTGATGGTGGAGCCAGGAGAGTTTCTAGTCCAAATTCCATCAGGTAGGACTTTCTTACCAAAGTTAAGGGATGAGATCTTCTCAGCATTGATACCTTTTCCTCATCTGTCAGACTGTTGCTAAATTCTGCCATGTATCTGCTATAAGTCTTAAGCAAGAGAGTGTTTCCTATTTCTCCCTGGATTTTAGTGCACTTTTCTTTGTACTGTTGTGGTATCTTGGGTGTACAAGGTGTTTGTTTGTGTGTTTGGGTTTTTTTTAGTTTTGATTTTCTTTGCTTTGCTTCTACTTTTCCAACAGTACCAGTGGCTCTTTGCCCTATTCCTAGATGTAGGTTGCCTACCCATCCCCCAATGATAGATAAGTTTTGCTTTTTTTAAACAGCTTTTTCTTTAACGTTATTTATTTATTTTGATGATGAGCAGGGGAGAGGTAGAGAAAGAGGGAGACAGAGTGAGGCTGAAGCAGGCTGTGCACTGTCAGCACAGAGCCTGATACAGGGCTTGAACCCACAAACCATTAGATCATGACTTGAGGGGAAGTCAGACACTTAACCGACTGAGCCACCAGGTACCACTAAGTTTTGCTTTTAATTCTCACCCAACAGTGCTCCTAGGTTTGAGAGAGCTTGCTGTGGTCCTCTGTCCTAAACCAAAATCTTTTAAGTAAGCAAATGATACGGAATCATAAGGAGGAAATTTCCATGAGAAATCTTTTTTATGTGTAGGACTCTCAGGTGAGATTCTAAATGAATATGCTCACCATATTCATCCTTTACAATGTTAGCTGATTTCTTCTTACCCACTTCCATGGCAGCACAACCATTTCCTCTCCTCCAACGGTGGAAGTTTCTTTTTCTGCCTCTTATGCAGGGACTTGTCACTCTTTGGTTTTCAGTTGTCTTGGTGATTTTATCACCTACAGTTACTCCATGAGCTAAAGGAAAGCTAAACTTTTGGAGATTAGTTTTTCTTTATATGCATGAATGCTGTAACTATGCTGCCTTCTCCTAACAGTAAAACTTTCAATGCAGGAAATGAGAGGCTAACAAAATAATTGGGGAAAAAATTGAGAAGTGAAAAACTATGGAGGTTCAGAGAGTGTAGGGAACTCACTTTCTGTGGTCTTAAATGGGTTTACTTAATTAGTGCAATTTCAACAGAGCATCCAAAATCCACAGGCAGAATCCCAACTTGGGAAGTGGCTGACACCCATGCACCTACCTGCAGTTGCCCCTTGAGAAGAATCTCTTCTACCTTTCTAAAGTAACACTCTCTGTCCACAATCTTCCTGGCAAGAAAGCCTTGCAAGTGAAGTTTTTAGGATTGACTGATTGATGCCTTACACACAGCAGAATGTAAAATGGTGTGAAATATGCTGAGTATCACCAAATAATATCAGGCACATTTCAACCCATTAAATTGTCGTTTTCAGCATAAGCAGATGATTAAATGTCTGAATGTATATTTACACAACTTATCTTTGAATAAATGTTACATGTTTTATCATCCCTAAATTATATTTAGAGTGTACTATAATGGCCCTGCAAATATCACAGGATACACCATTTTAATCTCATTTTGAAAGCACCAAATGAAAACACCAAAGGAAACTCAAGCCAATCAATTGTTAAAACTATCCTTTGCTTGACAGAACTATTACTATATAGAATTCTATAACATACAAGTAAAAAGCTTATGCTTTTTTTTTTTTGAGAGAAAGAGAGTGTGCAACTAGGGAAGAAGGACAGATGGAAAGAAAGACAGAATCTTAAGTGGGCTCCATGCTGACTCAGGGTTCCATCTCACAACCATGAGATCATGACCTGATCTAAAATCAAGAGCTGGACACTTAACTGGCTAACCCGCTCAGGGGCTATGGAACTTATGCATTTTTTGATAAAATAAAATCTAGATGACAAAATGCTTTATATAAACATATTTTTGCTAGATTCTCTGGGTAAAATATTGTAAGTTCATAGCAAGCTTTTTTTGTCTGTTTCAGAGCCATTGTTCTGAAGTCCAGTATATCCTTCACATCAATGTAATCTACATTTTTAAAAACACAGCTATAGATGACTATGACTCAGCACTACAAATGAATTAATTACTGAAGAATGCCACAGCACGGATGTCAAAAAACATTAAACTGAGTAAAAGAAGCCAGGCATAAAAGCCTATGTACCATACAATTCTATTCACATTAAATTCAAGAAAAGTTTCATATAACCTACTGTGACAGAAAACAGATGAGCGCTGCCTAGCACTCAGGCTGGAGGAGGATCGACTGGGAAGGTACAGGAAGGAAATTTGAAGTGATGGAAATACTCTGTAGGTTGACTCGGGTGGTGCTCCCATGGGTGTACACCTTCTACCAAGACTTATTAAGGGGCACCTAAATGGCTCAGTCCTCTAAGCCAGATGTGGAGTCTACTTAAAAACAAAAACAAAAAACAAAGCAAAAGACTTCCTGAAATGTACTCTTCAATGGAAGTCCTTTATATAAATTATATTTCAGTGGAGTGTGTTAAAATAGTCAAAAAAGGAAACAAACATCAGAAAGAAGTAGCAGAGTCACATAGGGTAGCAAAGACAGTTTCATGGAGGTGGGGGCTTAAAGAGACTAAAAGGTCAAATCAGCAGTGATAGAAGACAAGGTTTATCAGGAAAAACCTGTTAGAAAATGCTCCTGAGTGAGAAGTTCACCTGGATGATTATTGCCCTCAAACCTTCAGAAGAAGCAAGCCGATTTCTCCCTTGAGACGGAGAGCAATAAAGGAGAAAGAAGGGTCAGGTGGAGCGAGATCTTTCCCTTCCTCAATGACTAAGTTTCCCCAGAGCCTGAGTGGCAGGTAGGCTGGGCCAGAAGCACAGGTTTCCTGAGCCGAGTGCGGTGCGGCTCCTTCCAGGGTCCCTCCGGTTCCTACAGCATCGCAGGCAAGGTTCCGTGTTCAGCAGGGATGACACGTGGCTCTGGTGCCCCAATAAGGCTCGGAGTCCTAGCCTGCTGCCCACTAGCTTTATGACTGTGCCCAAATTACTTAACCTCTGTGTGGTTCCATTTATTCTGTCACTGAGAACTTCCCCAGGAAGTGTCAAATGAGGTGACATGTATCAAGTGCCTAATGCAGTGGTTCGCATATAGAAAGCATGACACAAATATATGCAGATTTCTAACTGTGATGATGAAAGCAAGCTCTTTAGTTCCTTTGTTTTTAATCACTGTTCTGTCTCACTCATGTTTTGTGAGAAAATGCACAAATCAAACCATGCCTCCGTCTCAGCTGCTGTTCAGAGTCACCAGAAGGTCTCAGTGTCCTTCGTGTGTAAACCCCAAGTTGATTTCGAGACAAATCCCACCAGGTGTAAGTGTGTGATGCAAATTGTGGTAGGCATAACAATAGCTCCCCGAATCCCAGAATCTGTGAATACACTCCACAATTAAGAGAAGCTGGCCGAGGTGGTTAAATTAAGGATCTTCAGATGGGGAGATTGGCCTAGACTGTCCAGGTGGGTCAATGTAATCCCAGATCCTTTTAAAAGGGAGGCGTACAGCTGAGAACCGTAGTCTGTGGCCTGATGCTGGAATGGGAGGTTTTTGGTGATTTGAAGACAGATTCACAAGACAGGAAATGCAGGAGGTCTCAATGATGCTGGGGAAGACTAGAAAGGAATTCTTGCATGCAGCTTTCAGGGAGGAATGCGACCGGTCAAACATCTTCACTTTAGACTTCTGGCGGTAAGTTAACTCATTTTTTGTTGTCTTAAGGGACTTGGTTTGTCGAAGTTTGGGGCCACGGCCATAGGAATCTGCAAAGGGTATGTTGGATGACTCCGGTAAAGATCCACAACTTCTTTGCAGGAGTCCGTAGAGTTACCTTGAACCTAAGACTACTTTCCTGGTCCAATTTCCCTGAGGCTGTTCACTTTCTGGTCCCTTATTCTTAGATTTCTTTGAGATTCAGTGACCATATATTTTCCTTTTTTCCATTTTGTAGTTACAGAGGGAAAGGCCTCTGTCTTTGCTTCTCTCAGATAACCGGCAGTGTAACAGGGATATGGACTTAATTCAGTCTTTGAAATACCTGCTTTTGGTTACCAGGGTCTCAGTGAGCTAGGAAGGGAATGACACAGGGCTGAGTCCTCCTTTCTGGTGGGGTAAAGTTCTGTGTTTTAACTGCGGCTGGAAATAGAGCGGAAGGGAAGAGGTTTTTGTGTACAATCTCATAAACACGTTTATACTGAGAGGCCACTGGAGAAGTGACATTAAAATTAACACTTCTCACATCATCCTAGACAATGAAAGTTACTTACAGTTAAAATTATCTTTTAGAAAGAACTGTTCGATGGTTCATAGTATATATATTTTTTGCTGCCTTGCAAATTATTTGAAAGAGCTAAATGTTTTCAGACTAATGATTTTGAGATGAACTCTGCAGGTTGAATTGCTTTAGTGATAATGAAGCATTGAATTCTAAAACAGGCTTTTGCAGTGGTATAATTGCTAATGTATGGTTTACAGACGAAAATGCTATATTTTAAACTATTTTTTGTTATGTAAAAAGAAGGATGGAGGAAACATTCATTTTAAACATTTCTTTGTTTGCGAGTGAAGGTAGATAAAAATTCTCCAAGTACTTGTTTCAAAGTATTCTGAATTTGACAGTTTTCTCCTGGAGAAAATTCAGTGGTATTAAATAGCAATGGGAGGACATAAGGAATTGATAGCTTGGAAAAACAGTGTAAAATCAAATCAGAATATCTAACTTCTTGAGAGACTAGACCACAAGCCTTCAGAACACTCACAATCTTCACCTAGGACAGTGTCTGAATGTCCTCTGCAGGCTGACAGAAATCAGTAGGAGAGCTGTTCAAGTCTACTGGCACCTTATTCTTCCCACCAGAGATTGGTTTCATTGGTTTGGGGGTGTGGCCTGACGATCTGTTAAGGCGTATTTTTCCCCAGATGGTTGTAATATTTGGGCTCATATTACTAACCATCAGGGTTTTTCTAACAGGATCTACTGAACACCCAGGCTTCATCCTTCCCCTCAGCTATTTCATCTCTCAATTAAAACAAAATTGGGCTACCCGAGCCTTAGGAGGCTTGATTTTCAACACAACCTTACTCCCCACCCCCAAAATAAAAACACTGGCTCAACCTAAACCTGATGTACAGAATGGCTGCCTCAGTTTTCTTAGGAACTGAGTATTAACAAAGTACCTAAAACCTCTGGCACTGATTTTATTTTCTCATAAAAAGAACAACCCCTCAAAGGTAACTAAAGGATCTAACAGGAACTCACTGTGAGGAAAATGAAAATGGCCAGTGCATATGGAACAATTCTCAAGATAACCACATATTTGGTGACTGAAATTTGAAAAAAGATTCATTGGCAAAAATCCAAGGCTGATGATAACCATGATCGTGAGGATAATGGGAAAATGTATTGTCCTATATTAGTGGTAGGGGTGAAAATTATTGTAGACACTTAATAGGGGGAAAAATGGCACTATCAAATAAAATTAAAAATAGAACCTGATGCAGCTACTTCAAATCTGTATGTAAAATCATTAACTTCTTGATAAAATGACCAGCAGAAAGACGTTCACTGCATCAGAATTTGTAATAGCAAATGAGAGAACAGTGATGATATGCCACACAATGAAAAAAAAAATACTATTCAGTTAAAAGAATTGATTAAGTTGATTGATCTATATAAACTGCAAAATACAAGCTCTTGAATGCAAACAAGATTATACAAGATCATTCCGTAAATAGGACAGTACCAAGTGTAAACAGAGTGGCAGAGATGAACACACGTTTTACTTGGCGACATTCCCCTTACCTATTGTCACTCTACCTAGTAATAAAATTTGTTCAGTGAATTAGCAGTACAGTTGTTAGCTTTTCTCCTTTTTTCTTAATCCATCTGAAATGGCCTTATTCGCACCTCTGTTGAAATCTCTGTCCATACCAGTGACCTTCATCTTTTCAAATACACTCATCTTGTCATCGTTCTTGACTGACTTTTCATTAACCCTTTTTGAAATGATTATGTAACTTGGTTTTCGAGATCCCGTTTTCCCCTCTAAAAGCTCATCTTTTTAAAAGTGACCCTGTTTGTGAATTAGACGTTCTGAATTTCTCCGAAGGTTTTTCTGTGCACATCTTGGTTTTGGGCTATCCTTGTTCCAAGTGACCTTCTCCTTTCCAACCCTATTCCATATGATTTACAGATTAAACTGGGCCTAAGTACTTCCCTCCAGGACTACATTCTGCCCCTAAAATCCAGCTGCTTAGGTTAAGTCACTTTTTATTACATCTTCTACCACCTTATTGCAAGGTACTATGATTTCTCACTGAGAAGTTGGAACCATCATTTAAAATGTGTGAAATTAGTTTCCCAGAGGAAAGTCGGGGATAAAATACTGAATTAATGGCTGAAAACTGGCTAAATAAGGATGACCATAATCCACAAATAGAATGATTGAGTTATTAAACAGAACCTCTCCTAGTTCCAGATTAAATAATAAATGCTTTTCTTTTCTTCAAGTTTATTCATTTTCAAGAGGGACGGAGACTACGTGAGCAGGGCAGAGAGGGAGAGAGAGAGAGAATCCCAATAGGCTCTGAGCCTGTTACATGTGTGATACAGGGCTCATACCCATGAACTGTGAGGTCACCTTCCCTTCTCCTCCACACTGCATCTCTGACAAAATGTGTCCCTGAGAAAGCTCGGTGTTGCTAGGAACTTCTCTATTGGTTTCAGCCAATAACTTAGACATTTCTCTGACCTTCTTAGAGCTTTATTTGAAAAAGGCTTAACATCTTGAATCGGTATCTTTTGAAACTCAGAAGCTCTGTCTTTAAGACCTGACAGCCTTTCTTTTGAAATGAAATCTTTGAGAGACCAGGACCTTAACCCTCTTAATCTCTGGGAGGCTAAAATCCTAGTGTCCAGGTAGCAGAACTGGCCTAATCACACTGATATTGACCAACCTTTTGTGCTTGTTCACTTCTCTTCCTCTCCTGAATCGCCTATATTGCTGCCTCTCTTCTCCTCTTTCTATAACCCTTAAGTCCCGTCAATACCTACAATGGAACCTCACTCCTGCCGCTACTGTCAGAAGTTGCTAAGCAAAATCTGTTTATACCACATTAACGAATATCTGGTTGTCTTTATCCTTGACACCTCAGTGCCTGGCAACCGCTGTTAAGCTTTCTATGGCAACCACTGTTAAGCTTTCTATGTCTTTGAATTTACACTAGTACCCCCATAAGTGGGATCATAGAGCATTTATACTTCTGTTACTGGCTTAAATCCATTAGCATTGGGTCTTTGAGTTCAATTAGGTCCTAACATGTAGAATTTGCCTTTGTAAGTCAGTAATAGTTCTTTATGTGTATACAAATTTATTTACCCATTCACCTATCATTGGATACCTGGTTTGCTTCTACCTTTTTGCTATTGTGAATAATGCTATTATAAACAAGGATGCGCAAACAAAAATGACAGCCTCTGCTTTCTGGGTTTTGTTTTTTTTTTTTGAGGGGGGAGGGGGATTCATTGGGTTGAATTGATGAATTGTTGGGTCGTTGGACATTTCTATAAATTTTTTGAGCAACTGCCATACTTCTCTCAAGGACTTAATCATTGTACATTCTCATCTGATCAGAAATTAGAACTTCACTATGTTCTTGACCATACTCATTTTTTGTTCTTTTGTTTGTGTTTTGGTAGTAATCTCATAATAGATGTGAGTTGGTATCTCAGTGTGGTTTTGACTTTGATTACCCTAATTGACAAACATCTCTTCATGTATTTGCCTTTGGTGTGTCTATTAAGGAAGAATGCCTAAAATGTTAGCCCATTTTTTAATTGTATTGTTTGTTTTTTTTTTTTTTTAGTTTGAGTTATAGGGAATTAACATCAAGAATACATCAACTACCAGATATGAAATTTAAAAATATTTTCCATTACATAGGTTACCTTTTCACTGTTACTAGTGTGCATTGCACAAAAAAATCTTATGTTCAGTCTACATACTTTAGTTGAGTCTGATTTTGGTTCTATACACGAAATCAGTAAAAGATAAGTCTTTGAAGTTTTTCTGTTTTGTACTAAGGAATTTTATGGTTATAGCTCTTAAATTTAAGTCTTTGTTCCATTTTAAGTTACTTTTTTCCATGTAGAAACATTAAGGGTTCAACTTCCTACTTAGTTTTGCAAATGGATATCCAGTTTTCCCATGATTCATTGAATAAAGAAACTTGTCAGATTAATTGGCCATGTATAAAGTTTAATTTGTGGGCTCTCTATTAAACCTCTCTCCAGGTTTCTTTATGATCATACCACACTATGTTGATTACCATAGTTAGGTGTTAAACTGTAGCTTTGTAGCAAGTTTTGACATCAGGAAATGTGAGACTGTCAATTTTGTTGAACATGATTGATGCCACTCTTGAGGTTCCCTTGGTATACCATGTCAATTTTTGGGTAGATTTTTCGGTTTGTCAAATGTCATTGGGATTTTGACAGAGTTCACATTGAATCACTTGACCGCTTTGGGTAATTATGACATCTCAGCAATATTCTTGCAATCTATGAACATATGTGTTTTTCTAGGTGTGTAATTATTAATGTCTTTAACAAGTTTTTGTTGTCTTTTTTTTACTTCTTGGGGTAAGTTATGCCTAAGCATCCTTTCTAATAGTATAAATGGAATGGTGTCCACCATTTGCTTTTCAGACTGTTAGACAAAAATAGTATTTCTATATACTAGCACTTCTAAAAGGTAACTTTCTTGCATGTGTAATCTTTACAGAGGATAGAACCTTACACGTATAAAACTCTGAACAAGAAATCTTACTGGACTTATTTGGTGGTGGTGTTTTATTTTTTTCTTTTTATAACTGCTCTGGCTAGGACATCTAGTATTGTGATGAAAAAGGCAAAAGAGGCACTCATCTTCTATATTAAAATGGCTCAACATGTGAACATTATAATTAGCAACTGTAGGTTTTATAACTTAGGCAAAGACAAAACAATATAAAGGAGTGGGGAATAGAACTACACAGTTAAGGCTATCGCTGTGCTTATGCAAGGTACATAATTGAAGATACATGTATATTGTAAACTTACACAAACAAAATAAAGAAGTATAGCTAACCAGCTGACAAAATTTTAGAATCATCTTAGAATAATTTTAACTCTTTTATGTACAAGAAGGTAAAGAACAGTGGTAAAAAAAAAAAAAAGTTGTATGTGTGTTTATTTGCACCTGAAGGACAGTTTTAAAGACTTTATCAGTTACATTAAACTTCAATGGCCTAATCCTCCTATGAAAAGAATTACCTTAGATTAAAAACCAGTTTATCCTGTCTCCCACATACTGAGGTTATAAACCAAGACCTTTGATGGGTTAAATAAGAAAACTGGCATACCATAACAAGGTATTAAGTAATACTTGACTAGATTAAGATTATGTAGATTTAAGGAGAAATAAGACCCAGGATATGTGGGATCATTTCATAGAATCTTCAGTTGCAGCAAAGATTTTTTAAAAAAGTATATACACACAATAAGCCTGAGGAGCAAGTCTAATAGAAGTATAAAGAACAAGATAACTGTTGGGAGGAGCTCAGCCCTTGGTAATTCATACGTAGACAATGACTCAAAGAATGTGTGTGTTTGGGGGAACCTAGTAACTCCACACGTATCACGCTAAGGGAATAAGCTGCCGAACAGAATAAAATACGTCTTGTTAAAAGCCCCACAGAACATTTACTAAGCTAGCT
Organism: Proteles cristata cristata; assembly: GCA_017311185.1. Taxonomy (NCBI): domain Eukaryota; kingdom Metazoa; phylum Chordata; class Mammalia; order Carnivora; family Hyaenidae; genus Proteles; species Proteles cristata. The sequence goes on along the minus strand of JAESUZ010002368.1, from coordinate 54,216 downwards.
CGTAGTATTTCAAGTACTTGAATACGTTCAAGGACATACAATGTAACGCTGTATGTCCTTTATGTTGAAATAAAATCAGTAGTAAATGTGTATTGTGCCATAATAGAGGTCTAAATTTTAAAAGAAAAAATGAGTATGCTCCTTGAACATCCTGGAATTACTCTAGAAATCAGAAATACAAAGATAATCATAAAAACACCAAGTGGTAGGAAATAACCTAGCATACTTCTGGAACATTCATTTGGTATGGTTCCTGGGTGGCTCAGTCGTTAAAGGACCTGATTTCTGCTCAGATCATGATCTTCCTGTTCATGATCCCAGCCCTGCCCCGCTTGCTCTCTGCTTGTCTCTGGATTGGTCTGTCTCTGTCTCTGTCTGTCTGTCTCTACCTGTCTCGGTCTCTGTCTCTCTCTCTATCTCTCTTGGGATATTCTCTCATTCTGCCCCTCCCTCATGTGTACCTTCTCTCTCAAAAAAAATAAATAAGAAAAAATAGTCATTGGTAATAAAAATAAAGAACACTTAAAAATCTTTCAAAGATGGACCTGACAACTTCCAGATGCAGGTAAAGAGGTGCCCCCAGGGATATTTATAGCATCAGATGATATTAAAACAAAAGTCTTCACCAATGATATCCGACTGAACCATAAGAAATTAAAACAGAGTGAGCTAAAGACTAGATGAAAAGAAAATATTAAAAATCGAAACAACTTAAAAGCTTAGAATAGTAAATGCAACAAAGAACTGGTCCTTTGAGAAAATAACCAGGAAAAGTGCGAATATCACAGGAGTTGCTATTGATATTTAAAACAAAAGTTTTATCAGGCAAATTAGAGCATGTGGGCCCAATCCAGCCTGCTGCTGGTTATGTACAATTCTACTGGAGCACAGCCATCCCTATCTATTTTCATGTTGCCTGCCTGTGCTTTCTCACTACAATAGCAGAGTTGAAGAGCTGTGAAAGAATTAGGGTGCACAAAAGTATAAAATTATCTGGCACACTATAAAATTTTGCTTATCCATGTGTTTAGGTAATAAAGAGCATTGTATACAAATTTGTACCAAGGTAGTAAACACATAGGTGAAGTGTTCAAATTTTCAGAAAGGCATTGCTTAGTGTATATCCATATAAGATGAAGTACCTAACCTGACAGCATTTCATATGCTTCTGAGTCAGTAGGTTCCTTGCTCAAAGGAATAACATCAACTCTATATTAAAACAAAAAAACAAAAAAACAAAAAAACACACACACACAGGCACACACAGCCCAGCAGAACCCATTCCAACTACTTCCTGGAGGCCAGAACTACCCAGATAGTAAAAAAAGACTGGAGACTGCCCAAGAAAGGGAAAATACAGAACAGTTACTCTCAAACACATAGACACTGTAGCAAATCAAATCCAACAATGTAAAAAACAAAAACAAAAACAAAACAAGAAAACCAGAAACAAATGGGATTTATCCCAAAGTACAAATTTAGCTTATTTCAAAATTATTCACCTTAGTAAGTGCAGAGGTAACAAGTATCAAAATTCAACCATCTTCAAACTTCAGTGTGGTAATGTGCTTCCATGGAAGAGCCTTAAGTTTGCATTTTACTTGGTAGGAAAAAACTAAATGCTTTCCCTGTAAGAATAAGGCAAAGCTTTCCCTCTTACTGTTTATGTTTGCATTGTCCCAAATGCCCTAACTTTTGAAATAGACACAACACAAAGACAAATGCATTGACATTGGCAAGAAATTAAAATGTATCCATTTGCAAGTGACATGATCTCCTGAGAACAGAATCCTTACACATACAGAATGTTGCTAGTGAAAGTAAAAAGTCTGTGCAATAGAAGGTCAGTATGGAAATCTCAATGGTATCAACAAACCACTGGAAATTGAAATTAAAAATGCTATTTATCATCAAATGACAAAGTACTTAGGGGTACACTTAAGAATATGCTCAAGGGTTGTACAATGAAATATTTCTAAGAGAATAAAGTATGAAGAGATGAAGATATCTGTATTCACAGGCTGAAAGCCAATATCTTTAAATTTTCAATTCTTCCTAAATAGATCTCTAGATTCAGTAAAATCTATATCCATAGCCCAGCAATACTTTCTTTGGAGAAACTGACAAACTTCTTTGAAAATGAAGTAACAGAAATTACCTAGAATAACCCAAACAATTTAGGAGTAAGTTGGAAGATCCATGGTACTCAATTACAAGATTTGCTATAAATGTACAGCAATTGAAACAGATGGCCATTAGTCTAAGGATAGACACATATAGATCTACTTTTAGGTTGCAGGCTTCCTTGTGAAAGCTCTAACACCTAAATCAGGTTTAAGATTTAATATTTCTGGAGACAGCTGGTACAGGAGATACAATTCTTCATTTTTAGGTGTCCTTGACAAGATATCTGCTCTAACACAAAGATAGCAGGTTTGTGGAACTAATTCCTTCTCTATGTGGCCCCCTCTCTTTGTAGATTTTCACTTGTTTCACCAAGTTCCACACTGTACCTGCTTAAGTCACATATGTGCTGTATCACTGAGAACATCGCAGGCTTGTCCATCTTGACTTCAGCCATCATCCTATAACTCCTCCTGGCCTAATTTAATTGTTTTCTGTAATGCAATGTTTCTGTAAAGATTAAGGTTCATGATTGGATTTTTCATAGTTTTTTCTGCATAGAATTCATTTTGGTACATCTGGAAGTGAGTGCTCATAAATTCAGAAAACTTAATTTTTTTCTCCTTTTACTCAATTGCTTATACCTACACTTTATAACTTATATATTATTGAATTGACTTTACAACTTACATATTATTGAATAAACTAAGATAAGCACTGTAACACTTAACAAATAGTTTTACTAATCATACTTTAGTTTTGTGTTCTACCTTGCAATATCTAATGAGCAACAAGAGTCCCTTGAAATAGCCATATTCATGGGGCTCCTGGGTGGCTCTGTTGGTTAAGCATCTGACTTCAGCTCAGATCATGATCTTGTGATTCATGAGTTCAAACCCTGCGTTGGGCTCTGCACTGATAGCTTAGAGCCTGGAGCCTGTTTCGGATTCTGTGCCTCCCTCTTTCTCTGCCTCTCCCCTGCTCACACTCTATCTCAAAAATAAATAAAATATTTTTTTAAAAAAGCCATATTCAACTTGAAGGAAATTTAATAGCTTAAGATATTTGAGCAATTATCAGAGGAAATAGGAAAAATAAACTTAGAGCTCTGTTTCTAGCAGCGTTGTTGATGAGCTGTCTGTAAGCTTGGCTTCCACAACCTAACATGAACATCCAAGGGTGCCGTATTCCCAGTGTGGAACTGGAAACCAGAGCTGTCAGCTGAAGCTGTAGATATAGGGGAACCTCTGCCTGTCTTAGTAAGCAAAAGGCTTACATTTTAAATGACTATGTATGAAATGAGAGATGAGGCTTGGATTCTAGACAGAGTCGTAAGTTGGAAATGAGCTTTTCACTCATAATTTGGGCCATTGAAAGCAATGATTTCTCACCTCTTTCCCCATTCCATAGCCCAACAAAAACTGATAAAATTGCACTGGTATAAATACATGTGGTTGTCGGTACTGGCCTGTAACCCATTTAGCATGATTGCATAATGACTGAGCACCTCGGTCTTACTGTGCCCATTACTGTGTGATGAACTAAGAAAAATACTTCCATCTGGCAAAATGAGACTAGTAGGAGGGTCACTCTGATTCTATCCTGAGTAGAGGTGCGGAAGGGAAAATCATTGGAAAATATATAATCAAGACCATCTTTATGTAGACTTAGGGCTCAAACTTCTAAAAAATTATCCTCAGAGATTAGCACCATGGGCCTTTGGTAGATGCAACACTGCATTGTCCAAAAGGCCATAACCTCAACTCAAATAAATCTTCAAGAATCTTCAAAGCTGAATCACCACCAGATGTGTTGATTGAAAAGGGTACTTGCAGCATGAAATATCATTTACATAAAATTTAAAATCTTAGAAACCAAGGTTACTTAATATATAGGTAAATGTGGTTAAGTTCGAAGAGTGTAAAAGTTGTGCATGGACTTTGCATTAAAAATATTGAGGAAGCTGGTTTTTTTATAGTCAGAATGTTAATCCAATTTGGAAAGGAGAGGTACATAGGAGGTGTTTAAGCCTTACTTGTGATGCCTAATTTCTTAATTGAGTTGATAGGAATCATGTGTTCATTCACTTTATGTTCATTAAGCAACATTACAAAAATATTAGTTGGAGAATGACAGTCACTCTTTCTGCAGAAAGATCACCTACCATGCTGGAAGCAAAATGTGGCTAAGAGCCTTTGGAATCCATAACAGGATCTAGAATTTGAGTTCTCAAAAACTTAACAGGATGGAATTTAAACCTTAAGTGGACTCACTGATAATAAACCAGGATAAGATATGATTAAGATTTCCTTGAAAAACAATAGTGAAAACTATTAATAGTCCAAAGTTAGATAGGCAGATAGCAACTCAGAGAAGAAAAAGAATGAGTATAAGGCATATTTTGCCTGTAGTTCAGAGCAAATGTCAGAAGATAGGAGGTTAGTAGCAAAATAAGAATAAGGGAAGAGCAAGTGTGAAAATGCGATCACAATTACATCACTAGTACAGCCCCAAAAGTGCTAGGGCTTGTTTTAGAAGGCTATCTTGAATGGCCTGATGGAGAACCCTTCATTATTACAAACTATAAGCTTTTAGAAGTAAAAATTGAGGAGACTTTGCACATCAAGAATGTAATATATGTTCTCAGAAATCTGAAAGGAGACTACCTCAATGCAGACAAAAGCTGTAGAAGGTGGGCTAAGACTCTTTCCAAAGATATTGCCACTTAGTGTATCAAGTATAGCTTCACACAACAAAAAACCACCTACTGATGCAAGCAGAAAAAAAACACAAAACTATTAGGTAGTTCACAGTTTCACTGAACAGCTGTAGAACAATAGGAGGCTTGACAGCAGCCAAAATTAACCATACCAGCCAATTTGAGCCAAGAACTCTTCATTACTTCTACTGTAGACTCCTTGATGCCACACCCTGTTGTGAGCCAGCGTGCTCTTCAAACTCTGAAATTTCCCTTCCCCTACCATGAGCAGAAGATGTCAGAATAAAGTAGGTCAGAGCATAGTGGACCTAACTGGTAATCATTCACGGTTTGAAATAGAAATTGTTTCTTTCTTGAAACTCCTGGATCTTTACTGGAACAGTTCATAAGTATAACTTTTCCAGTCTTATTCTAGGTAACTTGAGAAATCAAGTCAGATCTGAAACCGAATACAACCCGAGAAATCATGAATTTGGTGTTTTAGTCGAGATTTTGGGGTTAATGTCAGCAACCCATATCATATTGGCATGGCTTTAGGCAAAGGTAAATGGAGGGGGCTCACATCTCAGCTAGGAATTTCTTCCTTCATCTTGAGACCGTTTGATTTGTGTTTTAGACTTTTTCTCCTGCTTCAGATAGACTAAATCTTAACAGATGGGCAGTTAAGAAATGTAGGTTCTGGTAGCTGAGACTTATATTTTATCTTCTCCACCCCAGTGGGAAAAAAATATATAAATCCTCTCGAAAAAAAATGTAACAAGAGTCACTGGACCTGACACATCTTTGAGGTGATTGGCCCTTTCTGAGCCAGAACACAACAAAGGAAGTGAGGTATGATGATTTGGTAATTCTACTAGGCATCGGCCACATAATGATGCCTGCTGCCAAAGATTCAACCAAACTAAATAGATACCCAGAAGAGAAGGGAAAAGAAACTACTTGTTAAAGGAACCTGTTATTTTCCTACAAGAAGAGCAAATACAATGGATTCTTCTGGTCTACCAGGAAAAAAGTGTAAGGTATCCTCTCTGATTTGGTGACCTCTCTGGTGAGTAGTTTGCGCAGCTCATTATTTTCTGATGAGATATTTAGAGTCAGTTGATTCTTCCTTTCCCTGCCTTTGGTCTTTTAAGAGATTTTTAAACTTCTGCAAAATCAGTAAATTTCAAGTGATATACGTGAAATTGAATTTGGATTCAGGGATCATATTTTGGTTTTGGTGTAGCTGTTACCAGTATAGTTTTGTACAGTAAATTGGATTTATTTGAACCTCAAACTTGTTTTAAAACTAGCATAGAAGACTGAATCTATCTTCTAGTTCTCTTGGACCTAAATAAATAACTTTCCTTGTTTTTCAAAATCCCTTAATTTCAAATCTATATCTAAACATTGACCGAGTTGGCGAGTTAAATGAAAGTATTGTAAATTTACTTACATTCTATTTCCAGATGATGATAAAAATCACTGCGAATATTCTCAGTTATTCTGAGGTTATTCTCTGCTTCAGATTATATTCCATTGCTACCATACCTTCTTTGCAGTATTTGATAAACACTTTGGACTACTTCCACAGATAGTTTTATTTTATTTTGAATTTGAAGATCAAACAAAATCCTGATGAGACTCAAACACTTACATAACCCCCTTCAAATGTATGGACTTGTTTACATCTGGGTTTTAGTATCTAATAAAACCGAGAAAATAGTATTCATGTTTATTTTCCTTAGTAGAACTAGGAAGAATACTGAGTATTATCACTTGGACTTCTTCACCCTGTTCATGTTTAATACATTCTATACTCAATTAAGTATCCTAGATAGTGGCCTATGAGTTTTACACCTAACAAGGAAAATAGAGGTGCAGTAAACTCCACATACTTAAAGCATACATGATGAGATTTGACCTATGTATACAATCATAAAATTAAAACAAGAGAAAAAGAGGAGTACACGATCCTCCTAAATTTCTCATGCTACTTTGTAATACCTTTATTCTCCCCATCTTTAGACAACCAATGAACCACTTCTGTCATTATGGATTAGTTAAATTTTATAAAAACCTATGTAAATAGATTCACTTCTCTCATCATATTCTGAGATTCATGCATGTTCTGATGTATATCAACTGTTGATTTTTTTTATTGCCAAGTAATATTTCATGTTGATATATGAAAAAATTCTAATCACTTGAAAAGTTGGGTGTTTTCAGTGTTTATTAGAAATCTGTAATCACCACTTGGTGTATCAGTTTTTGCATGGTGTTTATTCTTGAGTAAATACCTAGGAGCGGAACAGCTGGATCATATGGCAGGTATAGGTAGAACTCACTTAGAAGCTCTTAAATTATTTACATCAATAGTTTTATTTTACATTGCTGTCACTAGTGTATGAGAGTTCTAGTTTTTCCACATCCTCACCAACACTTAGTATTGTCTGTTTTGGGGGTGGGGTTTTGTTTGCATTTTTAATTTTAGGCCATCTAAAAGGTATATTGTAGTATATTGCGAATGTAACGTGCATTTGCCTGATGACAAATAAGTGTGTTTCAAGTACTTATTGCCATCCATTTATGTACTAAGGTGAAATATCTGTTCATATAATGTATGCCTTTACATTGGGTGGTTGTGCTAGTCCTGAGGCTTTAGCATCCATTATATACCTTGGATATAATTCTTCTATCAGACTAACTGATAAAATTTACTTGGAAATTTTTCTCCTAAATTGTGGTTTGCCTTTTTATTTTATTTAACCATACATTATAAATGTAAAAAAATGAAATTTTTGATGACGTCCTTGCTACCAATGTGTTCCTTTCATGGATTATGTTATCATTGTGTCTAAGAATCTTTGCAAATTGGATTTAGAAGGTTTTTCCTCCTATGCTTCCAGAAGTTTTATAGTTCAGTATTTTACACTTGAGTATATGATCCATTTTGATGTTTGTATATTAGACAAGACAGGGAGCAAAGTTGACTCTTGTGCATGTGAACATACACATTTCTAGCAATATTTGTGAAAAACATTGTCCTTTGATCCCTGAATTGGATTTGAGCCTTTGTAAAACGTGGATTGTATATATGTAAGGGTCTCTTTCTGGACTTGTGACCCTGTTTCATTGATATAGGATCATTATCTTTGTTGATGCCAGTAGCATACTTCTACATCACTGTAACTTTTAAGATCATACTAGTCATACTGTTTTACAGTTTACTTCTTTTAGAATCATACGGCCTAATTTTAATATTTGAGGATTTTCGTGTGGAATAGAGAATTATCTTGTCAAGTTCTTCAAAAATCCTGCTTGAGGGCACCTGGTTAGCTCACTCCATTAAACATCGACTTTAGCTCAGGTCTTGATCTCCTGGTTTGTGAGTTCAAGCTCCACATCAGGCTCTCTGCTATCAGCTCAGAGCCTGCTTTGGATCCTCTGTCCCCCTCTCTCTCTTTCTCTTATCTTCTTGCTCTTTCTCAAAAATAAACATTAAAAAATCCTATTTGGATTTTTATGGGAATTGCATTGTATTCTAGATTAATTATGGAAGAATTAACATACCAACATTGAGTTATCAAACTCGAAAAGAAAATGTTGCATATCTCTTTTTTATTTAGATATTTTAACTTTCAGCAATGTTTTGTAGATTTTTGTGCACAGATAGTACACACATTTTGTCAGATTTATTTCCATATTTTAAAAACATCTGAAGTTTATTTGGAGAGAGTCAGAGACCATGTGAGGGGGAGAGACAGAAAGAGAGAGAGAGAGAGAGAATCCCAAACACAGGGCTTGAACTCAGGAAACTGTGAGATCATGACGTGAGCTGAAACCAAGAGTCAGACATTTAACCTGAGCCACCCTCACGAAATTTATATTTTGAATGTTATTGTAAGTTTTTAAAATTTCAGTTTTTAATTGCTAATTGCTAGTATATAGAAATACAATTTTTTCTCTTATCCTTCAAGCTTCTTAATCTGCTTAATACTACTTATAGCTTTTTATATTGCATCATGTTTTCTATACATCACACGTATTAAACATGGAAATAAAGCTACGTTTACTTTGAGGGGTTTTATTACCATTAAAAAAAATTAAAGTTAGCTAACATGTAGTGTAATAATGATTTCAGGAATAGGATTTAGTGATTTATCACTTACATACAACACCCAGTGCTCATCCCAAAAAGTGCCCTCCTTAATGTCCATTCTCCATTTGGCCCATTCCCCTACCCAACACCCCACAGCAACCTTCAGTTTGTTCTCTATGTTTGAGTCTGTTATGGTTTGTCTCCATTTCTTTTGTTATCTTAGTTTTGCTTCCCTTCCCCTATGTTCATCTGTTTTGTTTCTTAAATTCCACATATGAGTGACATCATCTACTTGTCTTTCTGACTGACTTATTTCACTTAGCATAATTTACTCCAGTTCCATCCCCACTTCATTTTCACACTCTTTATTTTTTAAACGACTAACTGCACTGTCCAAAATGCCCAGCTCAAAGGTTAGTAGAAACAGTATGGGGGCAGCAGGGTGCCTCATTTGTTTAAGTGTCTGACTCTTGATTTTGGCTAAGGTCATGATCATACAGTTCTGTGAGTTCAAGCCTGCATCAGGCTCTGTGCTGACAACATGGACCTGCTTAGGATTCTGTCTCCCTCTCTCTCTGCCCCTCCTCTGCTTGGTCTCTCTCTCTTTTTCTCTCAAAATAAAACAATAAAAAAAAAGAAACAGTACAAGAAATTCTTTTTCTTTTTTTTTAATTTTTTTAAAGTTTTATTTATTTCTAGGACAGAGAGAGAGAGAGAGAGAGAGAGAGAGCGTGAGCAAGGGAGGGTCAGAGAGAGAGGGAGACACAGACTGAAACAGGCTCCAGGCTCTGAGCTGTCAGTCAGCACAGAGCCCGACGCGGGGCTCGAACCCACGAACCGCGAGATCATGACCTGAGCAAAAGTCGGACGCTTAACCGACTAAGCCACTCAGGCTCCCCTCTCTTTCTTGATCTTAGGAAGTAAGCATGGTCTCTATTAGGTGGTTAGTTGTAGATTTATTATATACTTCCTTTATTACGTTGAACAAGCTCCCTTTAATTCCCAGTTTGAGAGTTTTGATTAGGAATGGATATTGGGTCTTTTCAAATGCATTTTCTGAGTTTAAGATTATCATTTTGTTTTTAAGTTTATTGTGGTGAAAGATTATTTAGATTTAGCTTCAGATATAAAGCTAAACTTTAGTTTCTGGTCATGATGTATGTTTTTGAGTATATTGATTTTTTTGGCTAAAATATTTTTCTGAATGTTTTCATCTGTGTTGAAGATGAGTATTTGTGAATAGCATTTTCACTTAGATTTTAGAGAAATCACCAGTGAAATCATAGGGGCCTATCCTACTTTAAGGAAAAGTTTTTTAAATTAAAAAAATTATGTAATACAGTTTATTGTTTTTGAAGGAATTTGTCAGCATTAAGTCATTGGTCTTGAATATATTGGCACACAGTTGGTCATAATATTCCCTTTATGCTCCATTTTTGTAGAATATGATCTTTAGTTATATTTTCATTTAATACTGTTGGTTAATTTCAGTCTTATCTTGTTCCTAGCCAGTCTGACTAGAGTTTTAGATTATTTCTTTGAGAACCAATTTTGGAATACCTTGATTTTTTTTCCTGTATTTTTTCTCTCTGCTCTGACCGTTAATATATCCTTTTTTCTGTTTTTTTAAGTTTGACTTGTTCTTTTTTTAGTTGCTTAAATGAAACTTGAGGTCATGAATTGGTTTTTTTTCTAATACAATTTCTTTTCTAAATTTCTGCCTATATATAGCTTCAGTGGTATTCCACTTACTGTTACATTTTGTGCTTTTGACTACATTCAGTTCAAAATACTCACTTCCTTCCTGGCTTTCCTTTGACCCATGTTTTATTTAGTAATGTTATTTAATTTCCATTTGCTTAAGGATTTTCCAGAGCTCCTGTTAATAATTTGTAATCATTTTGCAGTGAGAGAACATATTTTGTATGAATTGAAACCTTTTAAAATTGAGATTTGTGTTAAAGGCCAGAATATGGTCTATCTCGGTAAACGTTCCATGTGCACTTGAAAAGAAGGTGTATGTTCTGCTCAACAGATGGTTCTAAAATTGTCATTTGGGCTGATTAGGTTGATAGTGTTATTAAACTGTTCATGCAGTTACAGATTTTCTAGCAATTGTTCAGAGTGTAGTATTACTATTTAACTATAGTGGAAATACCTCTTTCTCTCTGCAGTTCTTTTTTTTTTTTTTTGCATTGCATGTTCTGAAGATATGTACATAAAGCTGAGGACTTTTACTTCTTAAGGAACTGACTTTTTCTGAAAAGACCTTCCTTTTTAGTCATACTCTTTTGGAATCTACTTTGCCTGTTAATGTACTTATAGGAGATTGATTTTTATTAGTTTAGAATGGTTTATTATATCTACCTTTTTACATCTAAGATATTAACAGTGATAGTGCTTTTTTTAAACAGCAAAAAGTTGTGACATGCCTTTTTAGCTAATCTAATTATTTTACCTTTGAATTGTAGTGCCTATTATTTACATGCATTAGGCTCGATATGGTTGGGTTTAAGTTCTACTTGAAGTTAACAATAGAGTTTGACAGGACATCTTCAATGTATACGTGGAGAGAAGCATATTTATATTCCCACATTGGGTTTAACATTGAAAATAATTGACACTTGAAAGAATATCGAACATAAAAATCTTTACCATCCTATATTTGCCTTTATTAAATTGTAATCTATAAATAATTATAAGAAGAGAGATTATAAATTCTTTTTCTACTGTAGATGTAGAGACTGAAAACTATCTAAAAATATCTTGAACAAATTTCCGTTAACTTTTATAGACCATACGGTGTGCTCCCCTTGAAGCTAGTTTAACAAGCACTTGTTAAGTTGTGTCTTCGTGAACATTTAGTCCAGTACTTGTAGCCCATGCACCAGTATTGGTGTTCTAGATTAATAAAATTATATAGAAGCTTCTGGTCCATTCTAGAATTTTAAGCTGGCAGTACTGTAAGAAGTGGTGAGCTAAGTCACTCACAGATATGGCAAGGCTTTGGTCCCTGGTCCCACTTTCAATATTGTTTAGTCCCATATGCTGTACTTCATGTGGCCTGCACTCTGAGTTTAAAGAAATACAACCTTGTCAGGTACCTGGGTGGGTCAGCTTTGCCTCTGGTCATGATCTCCTGGTTCCTGAGTTCCAGCTCCCTGTCAGGCTCTGTGCTGACAGCTCAGAGTCTGGATCCTGCTTCAGACTGTGCTTCAGGTTATTCATTTTTCTCTGCTCCTCTCCTGCTCCCTTACTCTCACTCTTTTTTGTTCTCAAAAATAAACATTAAAAATTTTTTAAAAAGAACCTTTTTACTCCTTCCTCTGATGACATACAAAAGGAATCTCTCTTACACAACCATCAAAAGAAGGTAACAAGCTTGATAAAAGGGGGTTAAACTATAGTAAATCAACTAAAAGGGATTTATAAATCCGGTAAAAAATTTAGCATTTTTATTTTCATATTCTCTTTGTATATTTTAAACCTCAGTAATGAATCCAGATCTCATATATGGTATCTAAGAAATTGAACTACACACATAAAATTAAATCTAATGGCTGTGACTTTGACATACTTCAAATATTATCAGAGCAGATGAATATTACAATTTAACTTAGAAAGCAAACTGAATAATGTCTGTGTTGTGTAGATAAGCTCCTGACTGGTCCACTGCTTCAGTTCAACTGATAGTTATAACTGTTTTGGCCTGCTGGTGTACTGTTCTGTAAATCATGAGATTTTTAAAGACCTAAAATATTGATTAGCTTGGCTCTCCTATCTAGAGGCCAATTAAATGCTAAGAAAAATGGAGTCCCAGAACATTTTCAGAGAAAACTGATACTATCTGTGAAATCCTTGTTACCAAGCCACATACTTATATTTCTGACAAGAAGATAATCCTTTTGAATAATTGTGTCAGCATATAGAACTATAGAGCACCTAGTGAAGAATATACAAATGATTATCTGCCTTACTGTGAACACCACTCCAGATGGGAATTTCCTATTTCACTTGCCATTAATCTAGAGAAGGGTAACATGCCAGTTTCTAGAGCCCACAGTGGCTGCATCATATTCCAACAATAACTAATCTTCAGATCTCTGCACATCCAACAGCAGCTTCTCACTTTTTTATGAGCAATTATACGCTGAAAAACCGTGTCCTCAGGTTGTGTTTGAATGCATGGTTGGAAATAGAACAGGCTTCCTGGTACATGTCATGAAGTCCTCAAATCCTATTAAGCCTTTATCCTCAACTAAACATAATTCTACTAGGCAGAAGGGGAGTGGTAAGGGTCTTGAGGGAGAATAACAGATAGGACACTGCTCTTAGATTTATATTTTACAAGAACTTGAGACTGTGCTCCTGAATCTTGCCAGAAAACATGGAAGGCCAGAGATTTTGATAGAAATAATGGAAATGAAGGTGAATTCCTAGCCATTTCTGAGAAGCCTCTAATTGATGAGTTGAGTTTTACATGTGCTGGAGACTGAGGACAATGGTGCTGAAGTTACTTAATGTTACCCATTTAATACTCAAGTATTTGAAAAACGATTCCTATCCAATTCAGAATGCCTTGAGCACAATATCTTGCTTCTTCTAGTGCTTCTTGAACTTCTTGTGTACAGTCTTCTTTAGAGAAATAGACCCACATGTGAACAATACATATATTCTATTACTGGCGACGTAATGTTGACACACCTCCATCAAAAGGCGTGGTCTCTGTTCCCTGCCACCGAAACTGGAAGGGTTTCTGTGACTCCTGTGACCAATAGAATGTGGCTGAGTGATGATGTATAGCTTCTAGGACCTGCAGTAAGTGACAGAATGGCTTCTACCTGTCTATGTTTGCCCTGGAAGGTGTGCCCTTAGAATGGAAAGATCACTTCTGGCAATATTCTGCCTTAAAAGCCCAGCTTGTCCCCCAGCTGACCATCAGCATCTATGATGAGACATGTGAGTGAGCAAGCTTCCAGATGTTTCCAGGACTGGATTTGAGTTTCTACCTGTGTTCAAGACACTGTGGAACAACGATTACACTCTGATAGATCTTAACTCACGGTTAATGGAAACTGAGAGATGATAATTAGCTTATAGCCTCTAAGTGCTGTGGTAGTTGGTTGCCAGCAATAGACTAATGCTTATGTGTGGCTCTTGTAGTGAGTTTGGGTTGAAGGAAGTGTCTGTCTCTACATACCACCACTGTGCTTGTTCCCAAGGCCACACAAATTCAGCCCCAACTACTTCTTGCTACAGTGACCTGATTTAGGAGCTCTGATATCCATGCCAGCTCCAGTGTCAGGGAGGAAGACTAAGTCTGGCTGGGGAAAAATGTTCCCAGAATGATAATTTCCAAAAAAATTGCTACTGATATAGTGCTTCTAGTGGTAAAGGAAAAATGCTAGCTTCAGCGGCATTTTGAGCACCATTTGTATATAATTTCAGTACAAATTCGTTTTTGCTCAGATTGTCCATGATCAAAATAAACCTTTTTTCCAGTCTTTTTTAGTAAGGTATAACTGATGTATAACATTATAATAGTTTCAGGTGTACAACATAATTTTATGTTTGTGTGTTTCAAACAGATCATCACAAGCCTTGTTAACATCACCATGCATTGTTACATTTTTTTCTTCAAACTTAAGATCCTCTCTTACCAATGCTTAAAAACATAATACAGTGTTAACTATAGTCACCATGTTGTGCCCAAGATTTCTCTTATAACTGAATATTTGCCTTTTTACCCCCTTAGCCATTTCATCCACCCTCCCATACTTTCCCAGTGATATTGAGAAATAATTGATACATATCACGTGCAAGTTCAAGGCCTATGGAGTGATGGTTTGATTTGCAGTTATGAAATGATTAACACAATAGGTTCACCTAGTATCCATCTTCTCATAGATAAAAAATGTTTTCCTTTATTATTTCCTTGTTGTGAGAACTCTCTACACATCACAAAACACTGTTAACTATAGTCCTCATGCTGTACATTATATCACTAACATACCTGGAAGTTTGTACTTGATCACCATCCACCTCCAACTCCCCACTACACACACACACATACACACACACACACACACACACACACACACACACACACCCTGATAAATGGCATTCGGGAAATGTGAGAAGGACCTGTCCTTGTTTTCTGAATGTTCAGTTGGAAAGGAAATGGTACAATTTATTGATAGTACGAATGGGAATTCAGATGAGATGATAAGGTCAGGGGACTTGCACACCGTCAGAAGCAAATACCAAGCAGATAGTGTGATAAAGGTGTCTGGAGCTCAAGGAAGAGACAGAATGTGGATAATATAAATGGTGGAGTCCTGTGCTTAGACATCGAAAGAGAAACTGTAGATGTAAGTGACACCTTATGAGGAGAGCTTGCTAAAGAGAGACACTGTTGTCATTAGGGGCAGCACAGTTTCCTCCTCTATGGGGTTGTTAGGTGCATTGCAGGACATGGAGCAGCGTCCCTGGCCTCTACCTACCAGATGCCGCTGGCACCCCTAGTCAGGACAGCTGGGATATCTCCAGTGGGTAAATGTCTCTGGAAGCAAAAATACCCCTAGTTGAGAACCACTGGATTAGAGTATTAAGAGGAGAAAATCCCTTTTAATATTTTAGTAACTGAACCTTCCCATACTGTAAAAATACAGACCATTCTTGAAGTTTTTCTAAGCAGACAAAACAGTTAAGTCACATAAGCAAAACGTAATGTAGCTTTTAGCTGTATACAAAAGCAAAATGTAGGGTTTTGGTGGTGGTTATTTGTTTGTTTGTTTTGGTATATGCCTCCTGGTAATCCTAAAACTTCTATCATCTACCTAAAATGGCGCTGAGATAGTTTCTTTTAATCAATCCCCTGCTGTCTGGGAACTGCACTATAATAACCATTCCATTTTAAAGAGTAAACAACTTCCTCATCTTTGCCTTTATAAGCCTTTTTGTAACTTCATCCCCCTGAACTTCTTGCCAGTTCCCAGTTTGAGATCTCCCAGTTTTGACTTTTTCACTCGGTAGAACACTCCTTTTAAATCTCTCATATATATAATTTATTTATTTTTGAGACAGAGACAGAGCATGAGTGGAGGACGGCAGAGAGAGAGGGAGACACAGAATCTGAAACAAGCTTCACACTCTGAACTGTCAGCACAGAGCCCGACACAGGGCTCGAACCCATGAACCACGAGATCATAACCTGAGCCACCCAGGCACCCCCTTTCAAATCTACTTGAATTTTTATTAATAATATGATTTTACATGTGTTTCTATAAAACCTTTTTAATTCTCTAATGCCAATGAAGTCTCTTTTCAGATAATATTCCATGAACTCTATTCTCCAGTGTATACATTTTTTATATGACTTTTTATTTAAGGAAATTTTGTACACACTCCATCCATATTTGAGGCAGAACAACTCTACTATTCTTGCATTATCTGAGCCTTAATTCTGTTCATATTCGATAAGGATAACTGGTATGACTGTTAACTCATCAGAATAATTTGGATATTCTTGGAAAATACCATTTATGAGATACATAAATCTTTTTAAAACATTTTTCTATGTTGCTTTAGTTTAAACACTCTGATCACAATTAAACACGGAAATGTCTTTAGAAATATCTGAACCACCTACTATAATTAAATATATGGCATATTTCTTAACTTTTATATGGTGTTGGACAGATTTATGAATGATAATTTCAAATAGGCAATTCCAGATTGATTTATACAACAAGGAGCCCTCAATTATAATGTTAACTGTCTAGAAATACATTTATCAATTCATGTTAAAATGAGTATTGTGGAAGAGAAAGGTAAGATGCACGGTATTGATTGATTGATAAGACTTCATAATAAGCAGTTGTTGGGCAGCTTATAGTTTTCTATGAAAATAATAGCCTAATACCTTGAGATTATTTCAGTTATGTTTTCTTATCCATTTAAATTCTATGTGCCATAGCATTAATGTAAATATCCCTAACCACTGAACAAACCTCTTTAGTACTTAAATTATTCATCTTGTTATTCTTTTTCTTTGAGGGGTGTCAAATATTATAAAGTATCCGTGTAGGAATTTTTCTATCATGTATAGTTTTTTGTAAATAATCTTTTCTTTTTTAAATAGTGGCTTGTATCAATTACTGATTCTTTATAACAAATCACCCTAAAACTTTGCATCTGACAATAATACAGTTATATTCTCAGTTTCTGGAAGTCAGGAATCAGGCCATGGCTTAGCTTCATCCTCTGATTCCCAGCTCCTCACATTTCAGGTGTCACCCAGTGCCAAGTCCTCTCACATTTCCACTGTGGCAGAAACAACTTACAAGGTCTCTCCATAGTTGTAGGAAAGACAACTCAATTCTAGAGTCTTAGGACTACAAGATTTTCCTCCAACATGGGATTCTCTAACATGGCAACTGGTTTCATGGCCCAACCAAGGTGTCAAGAGTGTCCACAAGAGAGTGTTACTGAGATGCAAATTGCAACCTTTATAACTTAATCACATTAGTGACAGTTCGTGAATATTGTTGTACTTCATGTTACAAATTAGTCACTATATCCAGCCACACTCAAGGATAAGAGTATAAATCACTAAGGGCCATCTTAGAAGTTAGCCTACCTACCTGGTTATATAATTTGTTGTTGGTTTGGAAGAGACTCTGAAGGAATGAATTTCTCACTGACTATGATTATGCACTCTACTGTTCCTTCTTGCTTTTTCCCCCCTATACCCAAAACTACCTAAACAATGACTGCTAAGTCCAATAACAATTCTTTCCACTTCTTAGAAGTTTTTTTTGTACAACTATTTCCCAAACATTGATTGACTTGCTTTGCTAAAGAACTATAAAATTCCATCCTTCTTCCATGTAGTAGAAAACTCCTGTAGAGATGACGAGAGGTCTCTGTTTAATACTGTGGTTGATTTTTCTTTCACAGTTTGTACGTGGTCTGTCCTTGGTTAACCTTAATTGAAGATTGTCAATGTTGGTAATACTTTTAAAAACCACTTTTGTTTTGGTGGTCACTTGTGTTTTGTTTTATATATCCACATCTTTTATTTCATGGGGAGATTGTTTTAACTTTTTCAGTTGGAAATTGGCAAATTAGATCTTGTGAGGAGCAGATGTCAAGATGGAATTACATGTGGAAGATACATTCTGAAGAAACCCCTCTGTAGGATAAAGTGAAAACAATCCAAATCAAGCAGAGAGGGCCTTCAGACCACCATGTGGATGTGGCAGTTGGGAAATGAGAATAGGCAGGAAGGAGGATTTGAGAAGTGATGGTTCTGGCTGAAGTGCAACTCTGAAAAAAAAAAAAAATCTCAGAATGGTAGGAGCTGTAGAGCAAAGATTGCCCAATAGAGAACTCAGCAAGAATGGCCAAGCCCTTGTACCACTGCCATAATCAGTGATCAGTTTTATAAAGATGAGGAAGAGTGTGGACTTGAAGTGAACACTGCAGCAGGAAGGATAAAGACAGACCTGGAAGCTTTCTGCCAACCACCCTTCACTCAGAAGGAACCCTCTTCACAGTACCTGCGTATTTGGACATGAACCACAGCATGGGTGGTACATTCAGTGGCCCAATGACACCACAATCCATCCCAAATATTTTTGAGATGTAGCACCCCCACCTTTTCCATTGGCCCTTTTTTCTGAGGGAAAAATATTAGAGTTTAGATGGAGGAACTAAACCCTATAACTGTAGTTGGTCATGAAGCCATGTCTCTTTCTTGAATTTTGCATTATAAATAGCCTCACCCTCTGCACTCCTCTCTGAAACTTT
The DNA here is from genome assembly GCA_017311185.1 of Proteles cristata cristata. NCBI lineage: Eukaryota > Metazoa > Chordata > Mammalia > Carnivora > Hyaenidae > Proteles > Proteles cristata. The sequence goes on along the minus strand of JAESUZ010002368.1, from coordinate 35,479 downwards.
TGACTGTTTACTTGGTGATCTGATCTTACTGATAAAGAAAGTGAGGAGGTCTTGGAAATGCTACCATTCTCAGATCTGGACTGTTGTGTGGACCTCTCACTCATAGAATTAGGCTAAGTGAGCACAGAATGGTGTCCATGAGGATTTTCTGAGACACCCAGGCATTTATCCTTTCCTCCAATGTGTGAAAGCTGTGCTGTCTTCTGGTGATGAGAGTAAATTATCCTTGGCAGTTACTGTGGGGTTAAACCTGCCTGTGCAAGATAAAGGATAGTGCAGAAGAAGATGGGTAGAGCTTGAGGTCTACTGTTGATATGTATGGAAGCATGGTTGGGTAGGAGGGATCTCAGGCCAGTAAATGTAGGGTATTCCAGAGTGAAGATTGACTGTTAGAGTTGCTCCTGGCTGGGAAGGGATGGCCCAGAAATAGTCCCTCCCCCCCTCCCCCCATTTAGTCATTGTCTGTGACAGTATGGGGATAATATGCTTTTATCATGAACACAATGGATGTGACAGATCCAACTTTACAGCACCTGCAGCCTGTCCAGCAACTACCCCCTCACTACAGATTCACTTGAAGGAGCTCAGAACACCACACCTCATCCATTACCACATGAGGTCTATATCCATCAAATGTTTATTCCTCTTAAACAGACAGGTATTTGTAGCTTTAATCTCTCCCTAAATACTTACTTGGTGGCATCTCATACATTTTGAAAGATAGTCTTTTTATTATCCTTCACATCTATTTTCTAATATTAAGACATCTCCAAATATTTAGAGGAATTTATATTAAATTATTAATTTATCTAGGACTCTTCTCTGAATTAGTTGTATATTTAGAAAATATATTCAATATACTTATTCTGATTGTTGAATATTTGTAAGGGTTCCTTTGAGCGTTAAATATATACATGAAAATAACTTTTTTTGAGTTGTTGGTTTTATTCTTTATGTCAGATATTCTTGCTATTAATTTTATTCTTCAAACTCCTATATGTAATTTTTTTTTCCTTTTCAATCTCATCATTGTTAAAGGACTCACCTTTAATTCTTCCCTGGAAATATGGATTTGAAAGTCTTCTGTTGAATCTATCAATTTCAGATTAAACAAAACTAGAATTGTCATGTTACATAAGTAAAAGCTCCAAAGTGTTCTATTTATAGTGAATTAAACATTTTAATTCTATGTAAAAATAATAGTGTTTCTTGGTAACAATTTTCAATTTAAATGCATTTTGTCTGGTATTAACATATTTAGATTTATTTTTTAAATCTGCTTTTGCAGTTCTTACAAGTAGGGTATATTGGTGGTAAATTTGCTCGTGTTAAATTTTTAATACAAAAAAATTATTCTCAGGGGCACCTGGGTGGCACAGTTGGTTGAGCATCCGACTTCAGCTCAGGTCATGATCTCATGGTTCGTGGGTTCGAGCCCCGCGTTGGGCTCTGTACTGCCAGCTCAGAGCCTGGAGCCTGTTTCAGATTCTGTGTCTCCCTCTCTCTCTGACCCTCCCCTGCTCATGCTGTCTTTCTCTCACCCTCTCTCCTAAATGAATAAAACATTTTTAAAAAATTAAAAAAAAAAAAAAACTATTCTCAGTGCTTTAAAGATGTTTTTCTATTGTCTGCTGTCTTCAACTTTTGCCGTTTGGAAATTAGTTGTCTCTCTTCCAGTTTGATTCCTATTAGTTTTATCTTCTCTTTGTCTTAAGTATAGGATAATTTGATGATAATACAGCTGGTTGTACATTTACTCCTATCCCTGTTTGGCACCTGTGAAGCTTTTTGAAACTGATGGATTCTGGGAAATACTTTCAGGTTTTATCAAATACTGCTATCTTTTGTTATCTCTTTTGCTATCTTCAGAGACACTGCTATCACAGTCTTAGTTTCTTGTAGTTTCATCTTCCTAAATTATCCCATTTTAGATGTCTCTTAGATGCATTCTGAGTAATAACTATCTGCAATTCTATTTTTAACTTAGGCTCTTGTCAATCATACCTAATGTTTCAATTATTGTATCTCTAAACTCAACTTCACACACACACACACACACACACACACACACACACACACTCCTGATACTTCTGGAACATATTTAGAAATACTTGGTTTGATTTTAAAATGCTTTGTGTCTTGATAGCTTATTGTTTTCTTAGTCATAATTTTAATATCCTTTATATTATAAACAAATTGAGACTTCAGATGTCTTAGGTCTAATTATGGGACTTCTTTGCACTGACAATCATATTTGAAAACAAAATTCCTACTCATTGATTTACTGCTTCCTTTCATAATTTTCAGCTACTGTTCATATTTTTAACTTTGTCTTGGGAAACTGTGAGTCCCAAGTTAAGGGTGCTCTTCTTCCAGAATGTGTTTTATTATGTGTTCTATTAACTGTTGGCAGTATTACCAACAGTAGAAACTTAAAATTTTCTTGATGTTAATGGACCTAACAGTATGTTAATTTCCAATTCAAAAATCACTTGAGAGATGACTGAAATATTTCACGTATTATTTCACAGAAATGATAGCCCGTACCATCTTCATGTGTGAATTATTTGTGTTTTCTTGATCCCACATCTTATTTTACTCTAGCTGAGCAACAACATCTTCCAAAGATGAAGGGCAGATCCTGAACGTGGATGGCCTATGTTGAAACCTAGTTCATATACTAACACTTAACTTCAAATAGCTTACCTTATATTCTCTGCCTCAAATTCTTCAATCTGTAAAATCAGGATTATAATAGTTACTATAAGGAGTAATTGATTTAGAACAAAATTCCTAGAACAGTGGCTGTTAAATTGTATTTGGTCAAATACATGAATGTAGTAGTCCTCATTGTACACTGACATGTTCCAGAAAGCTAAGCTTTATGATTTCCTTTTTTAAACAAAAGTTTTTCATTCCAGTTAGTTTACATTCATTGTTAAACTAGTTTCAGAAATAAGATACAGTGATTCAATCATTAGATACATTACCCAGTGCACATGCAATGTCCTCCCTAATCCCATCACCTATTTACCCCCATCTCCCTACTCTCCTCTCTGCTGTTCATTCTTTATAATTCAGAGTCTATTTCTTGGTTTGTCTCTTTTTTCCCCTTTGTTCATTAGTTTTCTTTTTTAAACTCGGCATATGAGTCAAATCATATAGTATTTTTCTTTCTCTGACTGACTTTGCTTAGCATTATAATTTTTCGCTCCATTCATGTCATTGCATAAGGCAAGATTTCATTCTTGTTTTCCCAAATTTTTATTTAAATTCTAGTTAATTATCCTATAGTGTAATACTGGACTCAGGAGTAGAATTTAGTGACTCATCACTTAAATCGGACACTCACTGCTCAACATAGTGAGTGCCTTCATAACCCATTTAGCTCATTCCCCATTCCTCACCACTCCATCAACCCTCAATTCTTTATCATGAAGAGTCACTGCTTGCTTCATTCTTTTCTTTTTTTAATATTTTTATTTATTTCTAGGAGAGAGATACAGCGTGAGCAGGGGAGGGTCAGAGAGAGAGGGAGATACAGACTCTGAAATAGGCTCCAGGCTCTGAGCTGGCAGTCAGCACAGAGCCCGATGCGGGACTCGAACCCACGGACTGTGAGATCATGACCTAAGCGAAAGTCGGACGCTTAACCGACTAAGCCACCCAGGCGCCCCATGTTTTTTGTTGTTGTTGTTGTTGTTGTTGTTTTCCTTCCCATATGTTCATCTGTTTTATTGCTTAAATTCCATGAGTGAAATCCTATGGTATTTGTCTTTTTCTGACTTATGCTGCTTAGCATAATACACTGCAGCTCCATCCACATCATTGCAAATGGCAAGATTCCATTCTTTTTGATAGCTGATATTCCATTGTGTGGTGTGTGTGTGTGTGTGTGTGTGTACACACCACATCTTTATCCATTCCTCACTCGGTGGACACTTGGGCTGTTTTCATAGTTTGGCTATTGTTGATAATGCTGCTATAAACATTGGGGTACATGTATTCCTTAGAAACAGTATTTTTGTTTATCTTTGGGTAAATACTGAGTAGTACATTTGTAGGGTCCCAGGGTAGTTCTATTTTTAATTTCATGAGGAATTTCCATAGTGGCTACACCAGTCTGCATTCCCACCAACAGTGTAAGAGGAGTCCTCTTTCTCCACATTCTCATAAAGATCTATTGTTTTTTGTGCTGTTAATTTTAGCCATTCTAACAGGTGTGAAGTTATATTTCATCGTTTGATTTGTATTTCCCTGATAAGTGAGGCTGACCATCTTGTCATGTGTATTGGCCATATGTATGTTGTCTTTGGAAAAGTCTTCTTCCCATTTCTTAACTGGGTTATTGGTTTTTTGGGTCTTGAGTTTGATAAGTTCTATATACATTTTGGAACCAACGCTTTATCAGATAGGTCATTAGCAAGTATCTTCTCCCATTCTGAAGGCTACCTTTTAGATTGTTTCCTTTCCTGTCCATAAGTTTATCTTGATGATGTCCCCAAAATTCATGTTTGCTTGTTTCCCTTCAGCAATGTGTCCAGTAAGAAGTTGCTGCGATGCAGGTCAAAGAGTTTGCTGCCTGTGTTCTCCTCTAGGACTTTAATGACTTCTCTCTCACACTTAGGTCTTTCATCCATTTTGAATTAATATTTGTGTATGGTGTAAAAAAGAGGTTGTGTTTCATTCTTTTGCATGTTGCTGTCCAGTTTTCCCAACACATTTTGTGGAAGAAACTGTCTTTTTCCATTGGATATTCTTTCCTGCTTTGTTGAAGATGAGTTGACCATATAGTTATGGGTCCACTCCTGGGTTTTCTATTCTGCTCCACTTATGTATTTGTCTCCTTTTGTGCCAGTACCATACTGTCTTGATGACAGTATTTGTAATACACCTTGAAGTGTGGAATTGTGATGCCTCCAGCTTTGCTTTTCTTTTTCAAGACTGCTTTGGCTATTTAGGGTTTTGAGGTTACCTATAAATTTTAGCATTGTTTGTTCTAGCTCTGAAAAATGGTGTTGGTGACTCTACCAGAAGCCTACTACAACTGATCCAAGAATTCAGCCAAGTTGCAGGGTACAAAATCAACGTACAGAAATCGGTTGCATTCTTATACACCAACAATGAAGCAACAGAAAGAGAAATCAAGAAATTGATCCCATTCACAATTGCACAAAAAATCATAAAATACCTCGGAATAAACCTAACCAAGGATACAAGAGATCTGTATGATGAAAACTATAGAAAACTTATGAAGGACATTGAAGAAGACACAAAGAAATGGAAAAACATTCCATGGTCATGGATAGGAAGAATAAATATAGTAAAGATGTCGTTACTACTCAAAGCACTCTACACATTCAATGCAATTCCAATCAAAATTGCACCAGCATACTTCTCAAAACTAGAACTAACTATCCTAAAATTTGTATGGAACCACAAAAGACCCCGAATAGCCAAAGTAATACTGAAAAATAACACCAAAACGGGAGGGATCACCATCCCAGACTTTAGCCTCTACTACAAAGCTGTCATCATCAAGACAGTATGGTATTGGCACAAAAACAGACACATAGACCAATGGAACAGAATTGAGAACTCAGAAGTGGACCCAAAAGTATACAGCCAACTGATCTTTGACAAAGCAGGAAAGAATATCCAATGGAAAAAAGACAGCCTTTTTAACAGATGGTGTTGGGAGAACTGGACAGCAACATGCAGAAGAATGAAACTAGATCATTTTCTCACACCATGCACAAAAATAAACTCAAAATGGGTCAAGGACCTGAACATGAGACAGGAAACTATCCACACCCTAGAGGAGAAAGCAGGAAACAACCTCCTTGACCTCCACCGCAGCAACTTCTTACTTGACACCTCCCCCAAAGCAAGGGAATCAAGAGCAAAAATAAACTGTTGGGACCTCCTCAAGATTAAAAGCTTCTGCACAGCCAAGGAAACAACCCAGAAAAATAATAGGCAACCAACGGAATGGGAAAAGATAGTTGCAAATGACATATCAGATAAAGGGTTCATATCCAGAATCTACAAGGAACTCACCAAACTACACGCCCGAAAAACAAACAACCCAGTGAAGAAATGGGCAGAAGATAGGAACAGACACTTCTCCAAAGAGGACATCCAGATGGCCAACAGACACATGAAACGATGCTCAGCATCGCTCCTCATCAGGGAAATACAAATCAAAACCACACTGAGATACCACCTCACGCCAGTCAGAGTGGCTAAAATGAGCCAATCAGAGAACTCTAGATGCTGGCGAGGATGTGGAGAAACGGGCACCCTCCTACACTGTTGGTGGGAATGTAAACTGGTACAGCCCCTCTGGAAAACAGTGTGGAGGTTCCTCAGGAAACTCACAATAGAACTCCCCTATGACCCAGCAATAGCACTGCTAGGAATTTACCCAAGGGATACAGAAATGCTGAGGCATAGGAGCACATGTACCCCAATGTTCATAGCAGCACTCTCCACAATAGCTAAAACATGGAAAGAGCCTAAGTGTCCATCAACAGATGAATGGATCAAGAAGATGTGGTTTATCTATACCATGGAATACTACATGGCAATGAGAAACCATGAAATCTGGCCATGTGTAGCAACATGGATGGACCTTGAGGGTGTTATGCTGAGCGAAATAAGTCAGGCAGAGAAGGACAAATATCATATGTTTGCACGTATAGGAGGATTAGGAGGAACTTGACGGAGGAACAAGGGGGAGAAGAAGGGCGGAAATGGTGGGGGAAAGGGAGAGAGGCAAACCATGAGAGACTCTTGAATGCTGACAAAAACTGGGGACTGATGGATGTTGGGGGAGGGGGGATGGACATGGAGGAGGACACTTGTGGGGATGAGCACTGAGTGTTATGTGGAAACTAATTTGACAATAAACTACTTGTAAAAAAAAATGCTGTTGCTATTTTGAATGGGATTTTACTAAATCTGTAGATTGATTTGGGCAGTATATCTTAATGTTGGTTGTTAAATTCCATGAGCATGGAATGTTTTTCCGTTTCTTTGTGTCCTCTTGAATTTCTTTCATCAGTGTTGTACAGTTTTCAGAGTAGAGGTCTTTTACTTCTTTGGTTAGGTTTATTCCTATGTATATTATTTTTGGTATAATTGTAAATGAGATCGATTCCTTATTTTGTTTTTCTTCTGCTTCATATTAGTGTATAGAAACAACAGAATCTATGCATCTATACATTAGTTTTGTATCTTTAAGATTACTGAATTCATTTATCAGTTCTATCAGTGTTTAGTGAAGTCTTTGGGATTTTCTACTTACAGGATCATGTCATATGCACATAGTGAAAGTTTTACTTCTTCCTTAGTGATGTGGTTTTTTTTTTTTATTTCTTTTTCTTTTTTTTTTTTTAAGAATTTTTTTTTTATTTTTTACAAATAGTTTACTGTCAAATTAGTTTCCACATAACACCCAGTGCTCATCCCCACAAGTGCCCTCCTCCATGCCCACCCCTCCTCCCCCCCACATCCACCAGTCCTCAGTTTTTGTCAGCATTCAAGAGTCTCTCATGGTTTGCCTCTCCCCCTTTCCCCCACCATTTCTGCCCTTCTTCTCCCCCTTGGTCCTCTGTTAAGCTCCTCCTAATCGTCCTATACGTGCACACATATGATATTTGTCTTTCTCTGCCTGACTTATTTCGCTCAGCATAACACCCTCAAGGTCCATCCATGTTGCTACACATGGCCAGATTTCATTGTTTCTCATTGCCATGTAGTATTCCATGGTATAGATTATTGTCTGATTGCCATGGCTAGGACTTCCAATACTGTTTTGATTAAAAGTGGAGAGAGTGGACGTCCTTGCCTTGTTCCTGACCTTCTCTCAGTTTTCCCCAATTAAAGATGATGATTCCATATATGGTCTTTATTATGTCGAAATATGTTCTCTCTGAACCTATTTTGTTGAGTGTTTTTTATCATGAATGGATGTTGTACTTTGTCAAATGCTTTTTGTGCATCTCCTGAAATGATACAGTGCGTATCCTTTCTCTTACTGATGTGATGTTTCACATTGATTGGTGAATATTGAACCACTCTTGAAACCAGGTAATTAATCCCACTTGATTGTGGTGAAGGATTTTTTAAATGTCTTGTTGAATTCAGTTTCTGAGTATCTTGTTAAGAATTTTTACATCTATGTTCATCAGGGATATTTCTCTATTTTTTAGTGGTGTCTTTAACTGGTTTTTGTATCAGGGCAATGCTAGCCTCATAAAATGTATTTGGAAGCTTTCCTTCCTTTTTTATTTTTTGGAATAGTTTGTAGAGAACAGATATTAACTCTTTTAAATAGTTTGGTAGAATTCACCTGTGAAGCCATCCGGTCTTAGACTTTTGTTTGTTGGGAGGTTTTTTTATTTTTTATCACATTTCTTTTCTGGTTATCGATCTGTTCAAATTTTTTATTTCTTCCTGATTCAGTCTGGGAGGTTATATGTTTGTAGGAACTGAGCCATTTTTTCTTAGGTTGTCCAATTTGTTGACATACAATTTTTAATATTCTTTTAGGTATTTCTGTAGTGTTAGATGTTATTTCTTTCACTTCTAATTTTGTTTGAGCACCTTTTCCCCCTCTCTTTTGATGAATATGGCTAAAGGTTTTTCATATTTGTTGATCTTTAAAAAGAATTAGCTCGTGGTTTCATTGGTGTGTTCTATCCTTTAGTTTCAATTTACTTATTCATTCATTCATTCATTCATTCATTCATTGGTTCTTTTGCTCTAGTCTTTATTATTTTCTTCCTTCAAGGGTTTTTGGGTTTTGTTTGTTCTTTTGTTTCTGTTGTTCCTTAAGGTATGTGGTTTAGTTTTTTATTTGAGATTTTTCTGGCTCCTAGAGGTGGGACTCTATTGCTATAAACTTCCTTCTCAAAACTGATTTTGGACCATTGTGCTTTGTTTTTCATTTGTCATTGTGTATTTTTGGATTTCCTCTTTGATTTGTTGGTTGACCCATTCTTTGTTTAGTAGCATATTAAATAACCTCCAAGTTTTTGTGTTCTTTGCAGATTTTTGCTTGTGGTTGATTTTGACATTTCATAGTGTTGTGGTCAAAAAAGATGCATGATACGGATTTAATCTTTCTGAATGTTTTGAGATGAGTTTTGTGGCCTAGAATATAAACTACTCTGGAGAATGTTCCATGTGCTCGTGAAAATAATGTGTATTCTATTTTCTTAGTTAGGAATATTCTGCATATATCTGATAGATCTAACGTGAATCCAGTGTATCATCAAAAGGCACTATTTCCTTGTTGCTTTTGTTTATTAGTAGCTGCTTTGTGCGTGGGTGCTTCCATGTTGAATGCATAAATATTTATAATTGTTATAACTTCCTGTCAGATTGTTCCCTTTCTGATTATGTAGTGTCCTTCTTTTTCTCATTACAATCTTTGTTTTAATGTCAATTTTGACTGATAAAAGTATTGTTACCTGGCTTTCCTTTCACTTCCCCTTGCCTGATAAATATTGGTCCATCCCTTGACTTTCAATCTGCATTTGTCTTTAGGTTTGCAGTGAGTAAGGAGGCAGCATAAATATGGGTCTTGCTTTTTCATCCAGTTGCTCTCGGTCTTTTTATTGGAATATTTGTTCCATTTAAATTCAAAGTAATTATTGATAGGTCTCTACTACTGCCATTGTGTTACTTGTTTAACAGTTGGTTTTATGGTTCTTCTGTTTCTTCCCCTGCTCTTTTCCTTTCTAGTTTGATAACTTTCTTTAGTGATAAACTTTGTCCCTTTTTCTTTACTTTTTGCGTTTCTACTACTGATTTTTGAACTGTGGTGTCCCTTAGGTTTATATAAAACATCTTATGCATATAGCAGTCTGTATTAGGTTGATGGCCACTTAAGTTTGAGCCCATCTAAAAGCAATAAAGTTTTACTACCCTCTCCCTACACTTTAGGTATATGGTATTGTCGTTTACATTTTTTTATTTTGCAAATCCCTTGACTGATATTTATTGATTTGATTGATTCTGCTGCTTTTATGCTTTTTTCTTTTCAAACTCCTGCTTATGGTCTTTCGTTACCACTCAAAGAATCCCTTTAAAAATTTCCATAGATCTGGTGTAGTGGGAAATTTTTGTAACTTTTGTTCGGGAAATTCTTTCTTCTATCCTACATGATAGCTTTGCTAGATGGAGTAGTACCGGTTGCAGGTTTTTTTCTTGCATCACTTTGAATATATCCTGTCGCTCCTGTCTGCCTTGCAAATCTCTGCTGGAAAATCTGCAGTTAGTCTTATGAGATTTCCCTTGTATGTAACTGTTTTTGCTGCTTTTGAAAGTCTTTCTTTATCACTACTTTTTGCCATTTTCATTACTTTGTGTTGTGGTGTGGACCTCCTTGAGGGATTTCTGTGCCTCCTGGATCTTGATTTCTAATTCCTTCCCCAGATCCAGGAAGTTTGTAGCTACTATTTCTTCAGATAAATTTTATGCTCCCTTTCCTCACTCTTGTCCTTGTGGGTCCCCTATATTGGAAAGATTTCACACTTGATAGTATCCCTGCATTCGCTTCATCTATTCTCATAATTATTTTTCTTTTTCGCTTGATTGCTTTCAATGTCCCTGATCCATTCTTCTGATTCCTCTAGTCTACTATTCATTCCCTCTCATGTATTTTTCGTTTCAGTTATTGAGTTCTTCACTTTTGATTCTTTTTTAGGTTTTCTCTTTATGGAGGGTCTCACTGAGGCCCTCCACTCTTCTCACATGTCCAGTGAATATTTTAATATTCTCCATGAGGCATACTTCGTAAGTGTGTTTTGTATAGCTGTTTTGCTGTGATTTTTGTCAGGTTCTCTTATTTGGGACATAATCCTCTGACTCCTTTTTAAATGTAATTCTCTGTATTTGTTTCTGTGTGTTAGGAAAGTCACCTGTATCTCTTGCCGTTGAAAGTAGTAGCCTTATGGAGAAGAGGTCCTGCAGTGCCATAAGGTGCAGTGTCCCCTTTTTACCAGAAACTGGTGCTTCATAGGTGTCTCTGACTGTGTACTTGTACCCTACCATTAGGCTGGGGCATGTTTTATTTACAGACATGCATCTGTGATGGTTCTCTGCCTATTGTGGGTGAAGTTTGGCCATTGTGCTGTTAGTGGGCCAATTTGGGTGCCTTGAGATTCAGTTGGATCAGGTCAGGTATTTTCCAGAGCTGCAGTCAGAACAAACCGCAGGCCCCTCTGTGTGTTGTTCCCTGAGAGACTTTTATTTGTGGGTGGGACCTGAAGTCAGACCAGATGTCTACCTCCAGCACACTGCCGGAGCCATAGTGGATGCCGTGTATGTGGTTATCTTCCCCTCTCCTCAGGGTAGGAGTCACTTTGGAGTGATGCTGGTCACTCTCTGGGCTGTTTGTACGGTGCCATATTTGTGGAGCTGCTTTGGAGAGGCTTCTGCAAAGAGCAGATTTTCAGGAGAGTGCAGGGGTGGGTGTATGGTGTTATTAGTAAGTTTTGCAATGTTCTGATGTGGGAGGGGACCTGGAGTGCCTTGGAGAATTGCTGCCAAGAATGGATGGGATGGCAGGTTGTGGGAGAAAGCAGGGGGTGGGGAGCAGGGTGGATCTACTGTGGGTGGAGGGGAGGAGTGTAGCCATTTAGGAGAACTGCCAAGGGTGAGTTTAACGGGCAGGTCCTCAGCAGTTAGCTGAGGCAGGGGCGGGGCACTGTGGGCAACCTATGTGGAAAGTGTCCCTGCTCATTCCTGCAGGCGTCTATGAATCTAGGCTGCGAAGCTGTGGAGGGAAATTGTACATGCCATCTCCTTTGTTCTTGGAGTTTTCTAAAGACCTTTGGCCTTCCAGCACATGTCACGAGATTAGTAAAGTTTCCTGTATAACCCAGGCATTTTTTAAGCTGCTGCTTCTCTGTTGTAGTTCACTGGGTCGTTTGTTACGCTGTCTCTTTCAGGGGTGGCGACTCCATTTCTGTTTTCTCTGTGATTCTCCCAGAGTCTAGTTGCTGATGTTTAAAGTTCCAGGTATTAAGCCCTACTGATCATAAAAAAAACAAAAAAACAAAACAAAACAAAAAACTAACAAAGTGGAGCCTCTTTGGTTTTCAGACCCAAATATGAGTATCCGTCTTCCCAGTGCAGATCCCCCATGCCTGTGGAGCCTGGGGTGGAGGCTGCTCCTCTCTTCTCTGTGCCTGGGGCATCCCTCCCTAGTCTTGTAGTCCCTTTGATTCTGGCCCGCCTCCCTGCCCTTCCCACCATTTTCAATATGATCTCTTCTCCATGATTAACTTGGAGACTCTGTTCAGCCAGCCCTCGGGTTATTTTCTGGGTCATTTACACTGATGTGGGTGTTCTCTAGAAGTCTCTGTAGGAGGAAGTGAGCTTAGTGCCCTCCTACTCCACCGTCCTCCCCATAAATCCCCTAGAATTTTATAAAACTAATTCTGTCAACTCCATATGCCTGTCTAGCTATTGCTCCAGTGTTCTGCTGCCTTTCACAGTGAAGGGTATCTTATTTTTTAAGTGTTTTGACAAAGAGTTACTTTGTCATCTCTTCCTTTCCCCTTCAGGTCTGTTCACTCTGCCAGAAAGTTGCCATGATCTTTCTTCCCTGGGCACCATTTTGCCAAACTATAGCAATCACCTTGTGATAGCTAGCAAAATATCCTTGTCATAATTTGCTTGAGCCCTTATTTGATAGCTCCCTTCCTAATTGGGATTATTCTTAGTTTCTGTAACATTAGCTCTCACAATTTGTGAAATGATGAGCTGAGCAGAAATCAAGAGTCAGAGGGTTAACCAACTGAGCCACCTAAGTGTCCCTCTCTTTGCCACTGTTAGCGCTTCTTACTCTGAAATACCTGTTTTTATACCCACCAGCTTTTTTCTTTACTATTTGCTCTGCAACTTTGCTCTCTCCTTGTAACACAATTCCCTTTCAACCTTCTCACGTGTTGAAGTTTTCTCTCCTAAATCCCTCCTAGAATGGACTTGGAGATGGAGGAACTTTTCTTTTATTGTACATTGCTATTTGTAGAACATCCTCTTTCCATCACTTAACCACCTCCCATATGGCCCTTCATCTTGCCAAATTTTATCACCTTACATTCCACCCTACTTGCTGCTATCTAATGAAACTTAAGTTGTTCCCATTCACTTCTTGATTTAAAAAAAAAAATCACTCCTATTTCACTGTTAACTCAAATTCATTGACCTTTGAGCTCCTTGACAACTTAAACTTCGAAGTTTCCACCATTCCATTTTAGCCGTTCACTCTTAGGATCTTACCTAGACCATGTCATTATTAGCAATAATGGTACTGTCCCACTATTTTAGTAAACATTTTCAATGTTTACTAAATGTTTCAAATATACCACTATTTTAGTAAACATTTAAAAAAATTTAGAATTGCTTTAGATTACAGAAGAATTTAAAAGATAGTAAAGCGTTCCCATATGAAACCCTGTTCTAATATGATAAAGATTTCTGTTAGTGTGGTATATTTGTTACAATTAATAAGTTGGTATTTGTACATTATTAAATAAAAGTCATACATGATTTAGTTGTCTTTAATTTTTATCTAAGACCTATTATTTTTTCTTCTTGGACCCCATTCAGTATATGACCTTAAATTTAGTAGTCCTAGCTCCTTAATTGCCCTATTTGTTGATTATCACTTTTTCTCTTATTATCTCAATATCATATTTGCAGAAATAGCAACTTCAACCTTAAGAAGACCAAAACTCTTTGGATTATACTGGTGTTTCTCTATTGTAACACCCTTTTATCTTGATTTCTTAGCTGGATTAAATTTCATGGTAAATGATGATAATTACATCCTTTCATAGATCTTCAATTCCCTTGCCACTTTTACCTTTTGTTAAGCAAACAACCACTCCAATTATGTTTTCTTCCCTCATCCCCTACGGAAACTGATTTTTGCCAAAACTTGATCAATATGGAAGTTACTGATGAATAACTTTTATATTGCTAAATCTAATGGTGAGTTTCTCCTCACTCACCGTGACTGGCATACCAAATTGATTCAGTTAACTACTTTCTTTCTTTTCCAATATTCTCTTCAATTATTGTCTATTGTGCCTTAATGTTTTTAATTTCTTCCTGTGCCAATAAACTTGATCTCAAACTACTTGGCATTTTTCTTTTCATCTTTTATTTGGCCTTGGAATGCCCCAGGGTTCAGCACTTGGACCATACCAATTCGTAATCCACTGATGATCATATGCTGTCTTGTGGTTTCAAGTAGCATCTAAAGATAACTATGAAATGTACATATCCCCATCTTAAATGCTTCTTCTAGATTCCAAGCTGATAAGCCAAATAGCCTTCTCAATATTTTGCATGGATATCTAACTGGCAACTGAAACTGGCTGTACAAAAGCAAATTCCTGAACACCACCACGTTCCATAAAAATATATACATAGAAATTAAAACTCCTGCAATCATAAATTTTTACCTTGATTATCGGTAACTGGATACTTTAAATTAGTCAAGAAATTTTGCTATTCTTCTTAATGCTGCTTTTTCTCTCCCACTCCAAATAAAATACATCAACAAATTATGAAAGCTTAACCTTCAAACTAAACCCCATATCTAAGGACCTCACATTAGTACACCCCAAGACACTCTAATCCATTGCCACCTTTATCTCTTGCCAGAATTCCTGCTAGTTAGCTGATTCTGCCCTTGTTCACTAAAGCACATTACAACAAATAAACAAATTTTAAATGAGTGACATCAAGTTAGGATGTTTAAAACCCCTTCATGTTTTTTTCTCTCTCTTTAGGTGAAATCTAAAATTCTAGCAGAAACCTCAATACTACTTCACATACTGATTGTTCATTTCTTTCCTGACCTCATCTCTAATTAATATTCTTTCTTCTTAATCCAATCTAGAGACCTCTATTGCTGTGTTCTTTCCTGCAAATGCAGGTATGCTTTAATGTCTGAACCCAGGCTTGATGTTTCTTATCCCTGCAAACCTATTCTCATAGGTATTTGCCTAGCATGCCTCTACTACTCTAATGGCTTTAAATGACCTATTTTTGCTGCCTTAAAGTTAATCTCAGTACCTTCAAGAGTTTCCCAGTGATCTTTATCGCTCATGAAGTGAATCTTCTTGACATAGACATAAATGAAATAAAATCCTACTTATGCTTTCTCCTAAAATGCAGTATACAGTAGTGAAATAGGGAAGCATAACTACATAAAATACTCGCATTCAAAAATTCCAACATGGCAAGGCACTTGGAAGTCACTAATTCATGGCCATCCTGAAAGCCCACTGGGCCAATTTTGTGATGTCCTTTTATACTGGACACAAATTTTTTGATATCTATCATTGGTTAAGTCCCTGTCCTGCTCCCTGAGTATATTTCCTAAGTCTCTTAATTTCTTGGGCTCTTTCTCTATCTTGTGCTTCCTTTTTCATCATCCTCCTTTGCCACATCTGAAGGGGGCAGTAGGAAACGTATCCTTCTGAGAGACTGAGAAGTTCTTTAAACCAGCTTTAAGGAGAAGTGAGGGTCTTAATACCTTGAATAGCCTCAGTGTCTTTTAATGCAGACTGGTAGGATTTAAGCTGATAAAACCTCATAGAAACGTTGAGGTGTCCTATTCACTTGAATCTATTTCCTTTTATGTTCCAAAGTTATACCCACAGTTTATTCCCTCTCTCTCTCTCTCTCTCTCTCTCTCTCTCTCTCTGTGTGTGTGTGTGTGTGTGTGTGTGTGTGTGTGTGTCTGTCTGTCTGTCTGTCTGTCTGTCTCTGTCTCTAGGCATCGAAAGAGCCTATTCCTAATGAGCATGGCCTTGCTGTGATTTCTGTCTTAAGACTATGAAGGGCAGACATCGAATTCGGATTGTTTCTTGAGTGGGTGATATAATGGGCCTAGTTTTACCTGGAGAGAGCCAGTTCATTTTCTGAGAAACTGAGAAAGTCTTAGATTTAAGGGGATCTCTCTCTTGACTTCACAGTATTCTTTGAGTGCCAGCCAATTCTTTTCTAGTCCACTTCTTTTTCTATTATTTTAACAAGCACAGATACCAAACACCCAAGTACTGGTATTGCTATTTTGCTTAACCTTTCTTGTCTTGTGCACATGTTGTCATTCCTCGGTTACCACAGGTGTGAATTAGACCAGATTTTTACTACAATGTGTGTTATATTTTCATCCCCATCCAAGGCTTACTTCACTTCTTTTTGCTCTATCCCAAAGCCAGTGGCACCTAACATCTCAACCCTAGTAACGAATGTCTCTAATCAATTTTTGAAAAAAAAAAAAAAACAATACTTTATCAGATTATGGAGACCTTTATTTTTGTGCTTACAGCTAGGTAGGTGGGGGTGTTCCTCTAAAGTCTGGATGGTGCTGACGGAATTCAGCTATGTTTATATTCAGGCTGCAAGTTGGGTCAGGCCCCTTCTACTTGTATTTGTTTTTCTGGCACAAGCAGCCAGATTAAGCATGTTCTTGCAAAAGATATCGAGAAGACAAACTAAACTACGTAACTCAATTTGCATCCTAGCAGAAGTACATGACCTATGTAATATATTATGAATGCATGTCTCACAGTGAGGCCAAGACCATTGTGGCAGGTAAATAGGCTCTCCCCACAGTTGAAGGCACTTCACAATTACAAGGCAAAATTGTAAAAGTACACTTCGATTAAGAAGGAGTAAAGAAGGGGCGCCTGGGTGGCTTAGTCGGTTGAGCGTCCGACTTTCGCTTAGGTCATGATCTCGCGGTTCGTGGGTTCGAGCCCCCCGTCGGGCTCTGTGCTGACTGCCAGCTCGGAGCCTGGAGACTGTTCCGGATTCTGTGTCTCCCTCTATCTCTGACCCTCCCCTGCTCACACTGTCTCTCTCTCTCTCTCCTAAAAATAAATAAAACGTTAAAAAAATTTAAAAAAAAGGAGTAAAGAAAACACCCCAACACCATCTTTACATTCAATCCTCTTATAATGCTGAAATATATATCTAATATATATAATGTTAGGTATCGAATATGCCTCTTAAACTTGGATAATTAAGCATACTTGATTGTATTTTCCTCCCACACACTCTGCCCCATACTTATATCTATAGCTGGAATCCGTGGTTTGAATAAAATAACGAAGGAAAAACTTAAACTTTGTATATACTCCCATTTTACCCTTGACCATTTTCCAAAATTAAATCCATCAACTCTTGCCTACTACATCTCTAAAATCTTTTCCATATTGTTTCCTTTCTGCTTTCTGTTAATTTTCTAAATATCAGTTTGAAACTCTCCATGACTTTGGGTCTAGACCGTCACAGTACACTTAAGGAATTGAAGGTGTCCTTACCTATTTCGTGTGGCTCCAATCCTTTCAGAAGTTGGATGCCTATTTCTTGATCCTTTGAAGGTTACAAGTATTTTCTCAAACCACCTTTGAATTATTTTCTGTCTTTGGTTTTCAACAGTCTTTTCGTTTTTGATGTTTGTTTATTTTAAGAGAGAGAAAGAACAGGCACATGTGTGTGAGGGAGAAGACAGAGGGGAGAGAGAATCCCAAGAAAGGGCTGTCAGCACAGGGCCAACTTGGGGCTTGATCTCCCCAACCATGACCCAATGACCTCAGCCAAAATCAAATGCCAAATGCTTAAATGACTGAGCCACGCAGGCACCCCTGGTTTTCAACAGTCATACTATGATTTTGTTTTTATTCCTTCTGCCTCAGGTACTCAAAGATCTCTGAATTTTGGAATTTGTTTCTTTCATCATTTTCAGAAATTTGTTTTGGCCTTTATCTCATAGTTCCTCTTTTCCTTCCCCAGGCATCCATTTACTTGGGTGGGAGTCTGTTTCACTCTGTCCCACATGGTTCTATTTTTTCCCCCTGTATTATCCTTTTATAAGCTTGGTGGTTCAGTTCAGATATTTACTAAAATGATTTGCTTTTTCACTAATCCTGTCTTCTGTATTTATTTAAACATTGCCAAACTGAAACTGCATAAATTTAGGTAGCATATTTTGCCATCCTAGAATCCCTATGTTAGTCTGTGTTCTCTGGTAAATGTATGGTGCATATGGTTATGTTTTAAGCAGTGATTCAGTAAATTTGAACCAAGTGGTTTTATTTATATATGAACTATAATTATATATACTATGACAGTAGTTAAAGACCACTGCAAATCAAATCACATAAATGCAATACATAACGTATCTATTGGGATACAAGAACAAAACTTATGCCCTTGAATTTACAAGACAGAATTTGTTCATGTTAATGAAAATTTGGGACAGTATTTAAAAAGCATAAGTACAAAAGCACTTGGTGATACTTAGAAAACTAAAGGCATTCCAATCACAAAATAAATGTAAGCTACGGAGAGGATAAGATTCATGCAAGAGGCCTGCAGATTTTCATAAGATTGGAATTTACAAAAGGCTTATTCCAGACATGCTTATATGGCCGTTCTTTATATACCGAGTAAATGACATTTAAAAGATAAAAAGATACTACGGAAAATAATAGCTTGTGTATTTTAATTCAGTTAATATTTAAATGTTAAACCTATTTACATAATTTTAGTGTATTGTCTATTAGTGATGCTGACATAACCACTTAAACTATTTCACACCTCACAAAATTAAATCACATTAAATATATAAACAGGTGATTTATTTTTAGATGCTAACAACAAAACTGCCAATTTTCACAAATCTCTGGAAGTAGTGGGCAATATTCATATATCTGATTTTGAAATGAATAAGCTAAATCCATTTATATTTTAGTTAAAGGAAAATGCGTAAGTGTAATTGAATATCATTTGCTTTCGAAAAGAGTGGTATATATGAAATAAGCAGTGTATGGGAATAATTCCTTATTTTAAATTTGTATTGAATTAGTTGTGATACAATAATATTTCAAAAATAACAAAACGGTAGTTTTGAATTAAAAACTCTCTCTCCACTCCTCCATGTTTTTTAAGATACAAGATGTCAAAACGCATGTAAAAGATGGTAAAAATGTATCCATGGAGGCCCCTTTCACTCAGGGACAGCGTTTAGAAGAAAAATTAAAAGCCATCTGTTCGTCGGTGATCTATGTATTTACATATCCATTTTTTCCTCTCTGGTCCATAAAATCTGGGTCATAAATATTTCTTGTAGTACCCAAATTATTGTAAGTTTTATCAAATGTTATTTGCTTATGTGTAGAAATGTTCATGTGTCATATTCAACCATGAAATAATTCTGAGAACAGATCAAATTAGCAACAAAATACACTCTTTGTACAAAATTACATCTAGCTGAAAAAGCGAATGGTATTACATTGCACCTGCAAATCATTCTTTTCATTTGGGTTCCCATTCTGTGAATCATCAGGCACACTTACTGAATTTTGAAAGCATAATTTGTGACAAAATGTGTTTGCTAGGGTCAAATCTTTTAGCAAATATTTATATATGTTGTATAAATGTAATGGCTTAATATATCCTAAAGCAAGTTATTCAAAGTTAGAATATTTGGAAATGCACTTACAGTATTACTTAAAATGTGGGTTTATAAAATTAGTAAAGTCGTATTAAAAGAGTATGGGTGTTTAAGTCATGTATAAGTGTTATCAGATTAATCTTAAAGTATTTTGGTAATTAGCAAACTTTAAGTGATAATGTATTTGTTGTCAAACCATGTTGCTTACAATAAGAAAATTTGTTTTTAGTTTTGTTTTCCCTATTTGGCCATTAATTTGTTTCTTTTTTAAATTTCTTCTCAAATTAGCTAACATGCAATGTATACAGTGTGCTCTTGGCTTCGGGGATAGATGCCATGATTCATCATTTACATACAACACCCAATGCTCATCCCAGCAGGTGCCCTCCTCATGCCCATTAACCATTTTCCCCTTGCCCCCAACCCTCCACCTCCATCAACCCTCCATTTGTTCTCTGTGTTGAAGAGTCTCTTATGGTTGACCTTCCTCACCATTTGAAACTATTTTTCCCCTTCCCTTTCCCAATGGTCTTCTGTTAAGTTTCCCAAATTCCATATATGAGTGAATACACATGGTATCTGGCTGACTTGTTTCACTTAGCATAATACCCTCCAGTTCCATTCATGTTATTGCAAATGACAGGATTTCATTCCTTCTCGTTGTCAAGTAGTATTGCATTGTATATATATAAACCACATCTTCTTTATCCATTCATCAGTTGATGGACATTTGGGCTCTTTCCATAATGTGGCTATCTTTGAAAGCACTGCTATAATCTTTGGGGTACATGTGCTCCTGTGAATCAGCACACTTGTATCCTTTGGGTACATTCCTTAGTAGTGCTATTACTGGGCTTTAGGGTTAGTTTGATTTTTAATTTTTGAGGAACCTTCACACTTTTCCAGAGCAGATGTACTGGTTTGGATTTCCACCAACAGTGCAAGAGGATTCCCATTTCTCCACATCCTCACCAACATCTGTTATTTTCTGAGTTGTTAATTTTAGCCACTCTGACTGGTGTGAGGTGGTATCTCACTGTGGTATGGATTTGTATTTCCCTGATAATAAATGATGTTAATCATCTTTTCCTGTGTCTGTTGGCCATCTGGATGTCTTCTTTGGAAGAGTGTTTATTCACATTATTTGCCCATTTCTTCACTGGATTATTTGTTTTTTTGGGTGTTGAGTTTGGTAGCTTCTTGATATATTTTGGATACTAGCTTTTTATCCAATATTTCATTTGGAAATACTGTCATCCATTCAGTCAGTTGACTTCAGTTTTGTTCATTCTTTCCTTTGCTGTGCAGAAGCATTTTATCTTGAATAGGTCACAGTACTTTTTTTGGCTTGAGATATGTGTCAAGCAAGAAGTGAGATACATGTCAAGTAAGAAGATACTGCAGCTAAGGTTAGAGACGTGGTTGCCTGTTTTCTCCTATAATGTTTTGTGCCAATACCTTACTGTCTGTGTGTCTGTCTTTGTGCCAATACCATACCATCATGATGATTACAGATTTGTCCAATATTGTAATGTGTCCCCCTCTGGTTTTCTTTTTGAATGTTACTTTACTATTGGGGGTCTTCTGTGGTTGCATTCAAATTTTAGGATTGTTGTAGCTCCGAAAAGAATGCCAGTGTAATTTGCTGCATATACACGGCTATTTAACTGTAGCTGGGAAATCCAGGTATTTGCTTTAAACCGTTCTTTGTCCATCGGTTATCTTCTTTTTTCCTTTTCTTTTCCCCTTTTTTGACCCTTTTATGTACTTTACACTCCATATTATTCGCCCTCCCTGCTCCATCTTTTCTCTTAACTTTTTCATTTTCCCTCTCGCTTTGCATGTTAGTTGAATTAGCCTGTGCGTTTGTGTGCTCCTGCTACCTGTGTGTTTGTCTGTCTGTTTTCTTTTCCAGGGCTACCTCAAGAAACAAGCTAGAGTACACAAGGTGAAGAGTCCCAAATATCACTACGAATAGGAAAATAAAATAACTAAGGTCCCAACAAGAGAGACCGAGGGATACCATTCAAAAAACAATCTCTGAAAGGATAGGCCCTGGAAAGTCAAAGAGTCTTCTTGGATATAGCAGTGCTCATAGAAACAGAGAGCATAACAGGTCTTTAAAACCAACAAGAGCCGGAAAGCTAACTAAAATGACGAAACGAAAGAGCTCTCCTCCAAAGAAACTCCAAGAAGAAATGACAGCTAATGAACTGCTCAAAACAGACATCAGCAGCATAACTGAACAAAATTTTAGAATAATAATGGTAAATTTAATAGCTGGGCTTCAAAAAAACATAGGGGACATCAAAGAAACTATGGCTACAGACACAATGGAAAATAAAAATAGGCATGAAGAATTAAAAAATGCGATAAATGAGATACATAATAAATTAGAAGCCTCCAATGCACGGTTTGAAGAGGCAGAAAGGAGAATAAGTGATTTAGAAGACACCATTATAGAAAAACAAGAAGCTGACAAAAAAGACAAACTGATCCAGGAACAGGAAAGAATTCGAGAGCTCAGCGACACAGTCAAACGCAACAATATCCGTATCCTAGGAATCCCAGAAGAGGAAGAGAGAGGGAAAGGTGCTGAAGGAGTCCTGGAACAAATTATAGCAGAGAACCCGACCTGGGGAAGGAAGTCAATGTGGAAATACAAGAGGCTCAGAGGACTCCCCTCAGACGTAACTTGAATCGATCTTCTGCACGACATATCATCATAAAAATGGCAAAATACAAGGACAAAGAGAGAATTTTGAAAGCAGCTAGGAGAAAAGGGAGAAAAGGGCCCTCACATACAAAGGGAAACCCATCAGAGTGGTGACAGACCTATCTACTGAAACGTGGCAGGCCAGAAAGGAATGGCAAGAGATCTTCAATGTGATGAACAGTAAAAACATGCAGCCAAGAATCCTCTATCCAGCAAGCCTGTCATTCAAAATAGAAGTAGAGATAAAAACCTTTCCAAACAAACAGAAATTGAAAGAATTTGTCACCACGAAGCCAGCCCTACAAGAAATCCTGAGGGGGATGCTCTGAAGGAAAGGTTGCAAGGAACAAAGATTCCAGAGACACCACCACAAACATGAACCCTACAAAAGATACAAAGACTCTAAACCCACATATTTCAATAATAACACTGAATGTAAATGGGCTGAATGCTCCAATCAAAAGACATAGGGTAGCAGAATGGATTAAAAAACAAAATCCATCTATATGCTGTCTACAAGAAACTCATTTTAGACGGGAAGATACCTTCAGATTAAAAGTAAGGGGATGGAGAAATATATATCATGCTACAAGAAATCAAAAGAAAGCCGGAGTAGCGATACTTATATCAGACAAACTGGACTTTAAATTAAAGACAATCACAAGAGATGAAGAAGGGCACTACATAATAATTACAGGGTCCATCTATCAGGAAGAACTAACAATCATAAATGTCTACGCACCGAATATGGGAGCACCTAAATATCTAAAACAATCACAAACAGAAACAAGCTTCTAGATAAGAATGTGCTAATAGCAGGGGACTTTAATACTCCGCTTACAGCAATGGATAGGTCAACCAGACAGAAAATCACTAAAGAAATAATGGACTTGAAAGGCACATTGGACCAGATGGACCTGACGGATATATTTAGAACTTTACATCCTGAGGCCAGGGAATTTACTTTCTTCTCAAGTGCGCATGGCACATTCTCCAAGATAGATCACATACTGGGACATAAAGCAGCCCTCAATAAATATAAAAGAATAGAGATCATAGCATGCACACTGTCAGATCACAATGCTTTGAAACTTGAAATCAATTACAGGAAGAAGTCTGGAAAACTTCCAAAAACATGGAGGTTAAAGAGCACCCTTCTAAAGAACGAATGGGCCAATCAGGCAATGAGAGATGAAATTAAAAAATATATGGAAACAAATGAAAATGAAAACACAACAATTCAAAATCTATGGGATGCGGCAAAGGCAGTCCTAAGAGGAAAGTACATTGCTCTCCAGGCCTATTTCAAGAGATTAGAAAAAGCGCAAGTCCAAAATCTAACAGCTCACCTAAAGGAACTAGAGGCAGAGCAACAAGAACGCCCTAAACCCAGTAGAAGAAGAGAAATAGTAATAATTAGAGCAGAAATAAACAACATCGAGACCAGAGAAACCATTGAACAGATCCATGAAACCAAGAGTTGGTTTTTTGAAAAAGTAAACAAAATTGACAAACCTCTAGCCAGACTTATCCAAAAGAAAAGAGAGAGCACCCAAATAGACAAAATTTTGAATGAAAATGGACTTATTACAACCAACCCCTCAGAAATACAAGCAATTATCAGCGAATACTATGAAAAATTATATGCCAACAAATTGGACAACTTAGAAGAAATGGACAAATTCCTAAACACACACTCACTACCAAAATTCACACGGGAAGAAATAGAAAACCTGAACAGACCCATAACGAGTGAAGAAATTGAATCAGTGATCAAAAATCTCCCAACAAATAAGAGCCCTGGACCTGATGGCTTCCCTGGGGAATTCTACCAGACATTTAAAACAGAATTAATCCCAATTCTTCTCAAGTTATTCCAAAAAATAGAAAGCGAAGGAAAACTCCCGGATTCATTTTATGAAGCCAGCATCACACTGATTCCCAAGCCAGACAGAGATCCAGCCAAAAAAGAGAACTACAGGCCAATATCCTTGATGAATACGGATGCAAAAATTCTCAACAAGATCCTTGCAAATCGAATCCAGCAGCATATAAAAAGAATCATCCACCAAGATCAAGTGGGATTCATTCCTGGGTTACAGGGCTGGTTCAACATTCGCAAATCAATCAATGTGATACATCATATCAATAAAAGAAAAGATAAAAACCATATGATCCTGTCAATAGATGCAGAAAAAGCATTTGACAAAATACAGCATCCCTTCTTAATAAAGACTCTCGAGAAAGTTGGGATAGAAGGAACCTACTTAAACATCATCAAAGCCATCTATGAGAAGCCTTCAGCTAACATCATCCTCAATGGGGAAAAACTCAGAGCTTTCCCCCTGAGATCAGGAACACGACAGGGATGCCCACTCTCACCACTGCTGTTTAACATAGTGCTGGAGTCCTAGCATCAGCCATCAGACAACAAAAGGAAATCAAAGGCATCAGAATCGGGAAAGAGGAAGTCAAACTTTCACTCTTCGCAGATGACATGATACTCTACATCGAAAACCCGACAGACTCCACCAGAAGCCTACTAGAACTGATCCAAGAATTCCGCCAAGTTGCAGGGTACAAAACCAACGTACAGAAATCGGTTGCATTTTTATACACCAACAATGAAGCAACAGAAAGAGAAATCAAGAAACTGATCCCATTCACAATTGCACAAAAAACCATAAAATACCTCGGAATAAACCTAACCAAGGATACAAGAGATCTGTATGAGGAAAACTATAGAAAACTTATGAAGGAAATTGAAGAAGACACAAAGAAATGGAAAACATTCCATGCTCATGGATAGGAAGAATAAATATAGTTAAGATGTCATTACTACCTAAAGCACTCTACACATTCAATGCAATTCCAATCAAAATTGCACCAGCATACTTCTCAAAACTAGAACAAACTATCCAAAATTTGTATGGAACCACAAAAGACCCCGAATAGCCAAAGTAATCCTGAAAAATAAAACCAAAACGGGAGGGATCACCATCCAGACTTTAGCCTCTACTACAAAGCTGTCATCATCAAGACAGTATGGTATTGGCACAAAAACAGACACATAGACCAATGGAACAGAACTGAGAACTCAGAAGTGGACCCAAAAGTATACAGCCAACTGATCTTTGACAAAGCAGGAAAGAATATCCAATGGAAAAAAGACAGCCTTTTTAACAGATGGTGTTGGGAGAACTGGACAGCAACATGGAGAAGAATGAAACTAGATCATTTTCTCACACCATGCACAAAAATAAACTCAACATGGATCAAGGACCTGAACGTGAGACAGGAAACCATCAAAACCCTAGAGGAGAAAGCAGGAAACAACCTCCTTGACCTCCACCTCAGCAACTTCTTACTTGACACATCCCCAAAAGCAAGGGAATCAAGAGCAAAAATAAACTGTTGGGACCTCATCAAGATTAAAAGCTTCTGCACAGCCAAGGAAACAACCCAGAAAATTAATAGGCAACCAACGGAATGGGAAAAGATAGTTGCAAATGACATATCAGATAAAGGGTTGATATCCAGAATCTACAAGGAACTCACCAATCTACACGCCCGAAAAACAAACAACCCAGTGAAGAAATGGGCAGAAGATAGGAACAGACACTTCTCCAAAGAGGACATCCAGATGGCCAACAGACACATGAAACGATGCTCAGCATCGCTCCTCATCAGGGAAATACAAATCAAAACCACACTGAGATACCACCTCATGCCAGTCAGAGTAGCTAAAATGAGCCAACCAGAGAACTCTAGATGCTGGCGAGGATGTGGAGAAACGGGCACCCTCCTACACTGTTGGTGGGAATGGAAACTGGTACAGCCCCTCTGGAAAACAGTGTGGAGGTTCCTCAGGAAACTAACAATAGAACTCCCCCATGGCCCAGCAATAGCACTGCTAGGAATTTACCCAAGGGATACAGGAGTGCTGATGCATAGGAGCGCATGTACCCCAATGTTCACAGCAGCACTCTCCACAATAGCTAAAACATGGAAAGAGCCTAAGTGTCCATCAACGGACGAATGGATCAAGAAGATGTGGTTTATCTATACCATGGAATACTACATGGCAATGAGAAACCATGAAATCTGGCCATGTGTAGCAACATGGATGGACCTTGAGGGTGTTATGCTGAGCGAAATAAGTCAGGCAGAGAGGAGAAATATCATATGTTTGCACGTATAGGAGGATTAGGAAGAACTTGACGGAGAAACAAGGGGGAGAAGAAGGGGGGAAAGGGAGAGAGGCAAACCATGAGAGACTCTTGAATGCTGACAAAAACTGAGGACTGATGGATGTGGGGGGGAGGGGGTGATGGGCATAGAGGAGGACACTTATGAGGATGAGCACTGAGTGCTGTGTGGAAACTAATTTGACAGTAAACTATGTAAAAAAAAAAAAAAGCAAAAAAAAAAAGAATAAATCTAATAAAAGATGTGTAAGATCCTTACGCAGAAAGCTATAAAACATCGCTGAGAGAAATTAAAGACTAAATAAATAGATGTAGTACTCTCAAAAAAAAAAAGAATGCCAGTGTAATTTGGACTGAAATTGCATTAAATGTGTAGATTGCTTTGGGTAGTATTGACATTTTAACAGTATTTGTTCTTCCAGCGCATGAACCTGGATATGGTTTTCCATTTCTTTGTGTTGTGTTCAATTTCTTTCTTGTTTCTTTTCTTTTTTTTTTCTTTTTACAGTTTTCAGCATTCAGATCTTTTATATCTTTGTTTAGGTTTATTCCTAGATATTTTATAGTTCTTGGTGCATTTGTAAATGGGATCGATTTCTTGATTTGTCTTTCTCTTACTTTATTATTGGTGTACAGAAATGCAAACAGTTTCTGTAAATTGATTTTGTATCCTGCAACTTTGCTGAATTCATGCATCAGTTCTAGCAGACTTTTGGTGGATTCTGTCGTGTTTTCCATATAGAGTATTATGTCATCTGTGAAAAGTTAGTTTGACTTAATCTTTGCCAATTCTGACGCCTTTTATTTCATTTTGTTGTCTGATTGCTGAGGCTAGGACTTCCAACGCTGTGTTAAACAACAGTGGTGAGAGTGATGATTGTCATGTTCCTGATCTTGGGGAAAGTTCTCAGTTTTTCCTCATTGAGTATGATATTAGCTGTGGACTTTACATAAATGGCTTTTATGATGTTACGGTTATGTTCCCTCTATTCCGACTTTCTTGAGGGTTTTTATTAAGAAATTATGCTGTGTTTTGCCAAATGCTTTTTCTGCATGTATTGACATTATCATATAGTTCTTATCCTTCATTCTATTAATGTGATGTATCACATTGATTGGTTTGTGAACATTGAATCAGCCCTCTAACCCAGGGGTAAATCCCACTTGATCATGGTGAGTAATTCTTTCAATATACTGTTTCATTTGGTTTGGTGCTAGTCTCTTGTGGAGAACTTTTGCATCTATGTTCATTAGGGATATTGGCCTGTAGTTTTCCTTTTTAGTGGTATCTCTTGTCTGTTGTAGGTATAAAGGTAATGCTGGCTTCAAAGAATGACTCTGGAAGCTTTTCTTCCATTTCTATTTTTTGGATATTCTTTAACCTCCATTCATTGGCTTTCCAATTTTATTTCCTGTGGTTGATTTCGAGTTTCATGCCACTGTGATCTGAAAATAGGCATGGTATGATCTCATTTCTTTTATATTAATTGAGGGCTGTTTTGTGACCCAGTATGTAATCTATTTTGGGGAATGTTCCATGTGCCCTTGAGGAGAATATGTATTCTGCTTTTGGATGAAAAGTTCTGAATATATCTGTCAAGTCTGGTCCAGTGTATCATTCAGGGCTATTGTTTCTTTACTGTTTTTCTGCCTAGATGATCTGTCCATTGCTGTAATTGGAGTATTAAACTCTCCTGCAGTTACCACATTCTTATCAATAAGATTGCTTATGTTTGTAATTGTTTTATATATTTGGGTGCTCTCAAACTGGGTACATAAACATTTATAAAGGTTCCCTTTTATTGATGGATAGACTGCATAATTACGATATATTGCCCTTCTTCATCTCTTGTTACAGCCTTTAGTTTAAAATCTAGTTTGTCTGACATAAGTATGGATACTTGAACTTCCTTTTGACTTCCATTAGCATGATAGATATTTCTCCATCCCCTCACTTTCAATCTGAAGATGTCCTCAGATATAAAATAAATCTCTTGTAAACAAGCATATAGATCTTTTTTTTTAAATCCATTCTTAAAACCCTATGTCTTTTGATTGGAACACTTGTCCCATTTACATTCAGAGTGATTGAAAGATACGGATTTAGTGCCATGTGTTAAGTTTCATACTGTGGTGATGTCTCTGATCCTTTGTAGTGTTTGCAGCATTCCACTCACAGAGTCCCCCCCTTAGAGCCCCCTGCAGGGCTGGTTTAGTGGTCATGAGCGTCTTTAGTTTTTGTTTGTCTGGGAAAGCCTTCATTTCTCCTTCTATTCTGAATTACAGGTTTGTTGGATAAAGGATTCTTGGCTGCATATTTTTCCTATTTAGCACATTTAATATCTTCTGCCACTACCTTCTGGCCTTCCAAGTTTCAGTGGACAGGTCTGCTACTATCCTTAGGTGCCTACCCTTGTAAGTGAAGGCCCCTTTGTCCCTTTCACAATTCACTCTTTATCTTTGTATTTTGCCAGTTTCATTACGATAGGATGTGGAGATGACCTATTCTTATTAAATCTGAAGGGAATTCTCTGTGCCTCCTGCATTTGGATGTCTGCTTCCTTCCCCTGGATAGGGAGGTTCTCAGCTACAATTTGTTCAAGTAAACCTTCTGCCCCTTTCTCTCTCTCCCTTTCTTCTTATTAAACTCCTGTGATATGGATACTGAATCACTTAGTTCTCTATTCCTCCCCTTATGGTCTAGTATTCCCTAATTCCTCTTTTTGTTTTGGCTTCATCATTTTCCATAATTTTATCTTCTATTTCATTTACTCTCCCCTCTGCTTCCTCCTTCCTTGCTGTCACTGCATCTAGTTTATTTTGCACCCATGTACAGCATTTCTTAATTTGTTGTGACTAAATCTTAGTTCATTGATCTCTGTTGCAAGTAGATTCCCTGCTGTCTTCTGTGCTTTTGTCAAGACCAGTAACTAATCTTATGGCCATTATTCTAAATTCTTGATCAGATATATTGTTTATATCTATTTTGAGTCATTCTCTAGATGCCATTTCTGCCTGGAATTTCTTTTGTGGAGAATTACTCCATTTGATCATGTTGGCTACTTTTCTGTTCCTTATGTATTTTAATAGCTTATTATGTGTCCTGTACCTGCAAGCACAATTATGTTAAGAAGGGGGTCATACACAGTCCAGGGCCTGGCCCTTCAGGAGGCATTTTTGGAGTTTGTTCTATGCTCTCTGTTGTTGTGACTCTGGTTGCTTTATCTCCCTACTCAGAGTGGTGCTTCGACCTTCTACCAGGGGTGCTTTGAATTATTCATTGAAGTAACCTTGGAAAATATTTTAAAAGTTAGTGGGGCGGGGGGGGGTGGAAGAAGCCTTATTCCATACAAAGAGAGAAATAACTGGGGCACTGAAAAAGAAAAAAAAAATGACCAGCCAGAGAAACAGAGAAACTATATGGTTCAATCCAGAGAGAGAGGAAAATAAAGAAGGTGATATGGAAGTGATGTAGAAAGAATAGATTAAAAATGCCTGCTTAAAGAAACCAACAACCAGAATAACCAGAATAGGAAAGGGAAAAAAATATAAGGAAAAGAAAGGAAGAAAACAAGTGTGTGTGTGTGTGTGTGTGTGTGTGTGTGTGTGTGTGTAATGAGTTGACCAAGAATCAAAACAGAAAATGCAAAACTAATAGACTGATACCTAATGGTGCCTTGGAACCAGAGGCTGTGCTGGTTTGGAGGAGGGGTTGTCTGGTTGGTAAGTGTCAGTCTTTCTCTGTTAGATACGCAGTTATGGGGCACAGAGGGATGTGATTTGGTGTCAGTGGGTCCCACCTCCACAGTGGGCCTGCTGTCCTATCCTTGAAGCCCTGTCTTGTTGGTGATAAGGAGAAAAATGGCAACATCTAGTCTGTTCCCCTACTGCTAGCTGGGTATCCCAGGCCACTCTGCTCAGACTGTCCTCCACAGTGCCCCACGGGTGCAAGCACACTGGTTTGTTCTCCACCGACTCCCACACTTCCCAGTGTTTGGCTGGGATTCAAACCCTGATGTCTCAAAAGGTCCCTCTGAACCTGATTCCAGGGAATAGCCATTCTGCCAGCCAGCTGACAAAGGGCCTCTGGCTGGTGAGCCCCTGCCGGGTCTATATGCCTTCTTCCTACAGCACTCAAAGGAGAGGACTGCTGTCTCTGATTGTTCCTCTGGACTGGCTAGTGAGCCCGGGTGATGGCTCCCCTCCTCCCCAGGCGTGTGAACTAGGTGGCAGGCCCCAGTCGAGAGAAAGACCTGCAACCTTGCACCGGGTTAGAAATTCTCTTTGTCCATTTTTTCCATTCCCCAGTCCATGTTTTTTCTCTTGTCCAAATACACTCCTACACTTCCACAGCCTCTTTCCTTTTGTCTCTCCACAGAGGGGGATCCCTCCTCTCCATGCCTACACCACCCGTTTCACCTCTGGCAGTTCGCAGTGTTGCACTTAGCACCAGCTGAGCTGTCCTAGTGGGTCCCTGAAGATGTTTCTGTCTCTCTGTAGCCCGAATTCCTGGAATTCCAAGTCTTCTGGCCTCAATACCGCTGTGTTTGGGGGACAAAGGAATTTCAGGTGCCCTACTTCTCCACCATGCTCTAGAACAAAATTTTTTAATGGTGCAAATACTTGAGAAACAACTTTGAGGTTTCCATGATTATATCTGGATTCAGAACTTAAAAAATTATTAGACATTTATTGGACGTTTATTTAATCATAACTAGAACAAAAATACAAGCGAAATATGGAAATTAAAAAAAATTTAAAGGCACATGAAAAAAATGTAAGAGTAACAATTTAATAGGGATTAAACTCTAATTTCAATTTCCCCATTTTCCATGGGTGGGAACATTTACCTGAAGGAGACACTAGAAACTGACACAGAGCAAGCATTGCACACTACACCAAATGTTATTTTTTTTCTTTCACATTTTGCCTGGGCAAAGTGGGCACTAGGAATTACTATTCCACTAACTCTAACAAAAACATTAAGCCACTATTATCACAGAATCCTAGTGGTACATGGTACCAAATAATGCACACATCTCCAAGGTCATGCAAAATAAGTGATATATTTAACCTTAAAAGAGAGCTAGGAAAGTACCATGAAATTAATGATTGAGATTTCCCCATATTAATTTGATGAAGAACATTATGGTTACATATTATCATTTTATCCCTTACAAATTAGCAAAAATAAACAGAAAGAACTCTCAGGGTGGCATTTTTTACATGGAACCCCAATTTTGGAAGGGAGACCCATGTGGAAGTCAATTGTGATAAGAATTTATTAAAGGTCCTAGGGATTATTCCAATATGTCCATAAAAATGTTTGAAATTTAAAAGAACTAGAACTTTACATTTTCTAATTAGAATAACTGTTTAGAGCAGCTAAGCTTCATAACAAGATTGAGGGGAAGGTATGGATTTCCCTTATATCTCATGCCTCACACATGGATAGGCTTTTTTGTAATTAACCTTTCCTACCAGGAGGCTACATGTGTTAAAAATGAATCATGCAGACTGCTGTTACTCCTTAAGAACTTTGTTCTTTTGCCTATTTATCTCTCCCTGCCCACCCTGAACCCTTGGCAACCATTGATCTTTTCATCGTCTGCATAGTTTTATTTTTTCCAGGATATTATATATTTGAAGCCAAACAGTATGCAGTCTTTTTAGATTACCCTCTTTAGTACTAGTCATTTATGTTTCTTCCATGTTGTTTCATGGCTTGATACTTGACTTCTGGTGAGTGCCGAAAAATATTCCCTTGTCATTGTGTATATTGTCTTTCACCAGTAATGTTACCTGTGAGTTTTCAGTAGATTGAGGGAGATACCTTTATTTCTAGTTGGTTTAGGGTTTTGACCATGAAATGTTAGTAAATGAAAATATATTAGAGTGTCCAACATTCTTTCTGTGTTTATTGAAATAATTGGGTATCTTTTTGCATTTCATTCTATTAATATAGTCTATCAACCATTGGATGATAAAGTAATCTTGCATTCCTAGTATAAGTTCAATTTGGTTATATTGGATATTAAATTACAGTAATTGAAGTATTTGTCAATTTAAGAAATAGGTCAGTAGTTCTCTTGTGATGCCTTGATCTCTTTGGTATCAGGATAGTCTTGACCTCATACAATAAACTGAGAAGTACTCCTCTTTTTCATTTTTACAACACTTTATGAAGGATTGTTATGAGGTTTTCTTGAAATATTTGGTAGAATTCATCATGAAATTTTTTCCTTATGGGAAGTTTTACAAGTACTAATTCAATAGACTTATTACAGGTCTATTTGATTTTCTACTTCTTCTTGAGTCAGTTTTCATAATTTGTGTCCTTTTAGGAATTTGTCTATCTTATCTAATTTCTATAATTTGTTGGCATATAAATGGTCATAGCATTCCCTTAAAATCTCTTTTAATTATACATGGCTGCCAGTGGTGTATGCTTTTTCACTAATTTCTATTATTTAAAAAAACTATAATTATATAAAATCCAAAGAAATGTGTAAATTATTGTAAGTAATAAAAGTGATTAGCAAGATTGTTGAAATCAGTTTACATAAAGTGGTATTTGTATGCACAATGACAAAATTTAGAAATAAAACAAAGTAATTAATGAAACAATATACAGTGTCAAGGAATATATATATATATATATATGTATATAGGTTGCATTTTTTTTTTTTACAAATGCTGCTTATGAACATTGGGGTACATGTGTTCCTATGCATCAGCATTAACAAATATGTGCAAAAATTTTTGGAGAGAAATATAAAATTGCACTGAGAAACATTAAATATCACCTACATATGGGAAAAATGGAACTCTTTGGCTTTGTGAAATACACAACATAGAAAATATTAAACATTTCCCTCAATTTAAATATTCTATGTAAGCATATAGGTATTTTATCATTTTTTGGTTTGATTTTATTTTTGTAAATAGGTATTTCTAAATACCACAAAATGCCCCAAAATATCTAAAGCAATCTTTAAAGAAAAAAAATTTTTCTTTATCAGGAATCCAGATTTATCATGTCTATATTTAAATATCAAGGGGAACCTGGGTGGCTCAGTGGGTTAAGTGTCCGACTTCAGCTTAGGTCCTGCTCTCACAGTTCATGAGTTCAAGCCCTGCATTGGGTTGTCTGCTGTCAGCATGGAACCTGCTTTGGATTATATGTCTCCCTCTCTCTCTGCCTCTACCCACTCGTGCTTGCTTACTCTCTTTCTGTCTGTTTCCCAAAAATAAATATTAAAGAAAAAAATGATATTGAGGAATAAGTAGAAAAATCAATGGAACAGAATACAAAGCCTAGAGTCACACATAATGGAAACTTGATATGAAGTAGAGGCTGTAGTGTGGAAAAGCAATAGAATTTGTAATTCGTTTTAAACAAATTACAGAATAGTAGAATGTGGTTGTGAGATTGCAATAGGAAAGACTGTTCAACATACAGAGAATTTAAAAGGATGGGGCGTCAATTTAAAAGGGTTGCTCAGTCATTTAAGCGTCTAACTTTGGCTCAGGACATGATCTCACAGTTCATGTGTTTGGGGCTCTGTACTGAAAGCTCAGAGCCTAGAGCCTGCTTCAGATTCTGTCTGTCTTTCTCTCTGCTTGCTCCCCACTCAAACTCTCTCTCTCTCTCTCCCTCACATACTCTCTATCTCTCTCCTCTCTCTCCCTCACACACTCTCTCTCTCCCTCTCAAAAATAAACATTAAAAAATTAAAAATAAATGAAAGGGTAATTCTAACACATTGTATATTTAAATCAAGAGCTTCTGTTCTTAAATACTGTGATAAAACAGGCTAAAAAATGAAAATATTTTCAGTACACAAAACCTCTGTATGTGTTACTTTATTTTTTTATTTTTTATTTATTTCTGAGAGATAGAGACTGTGTGAGCAGTGGAGGGAGAGAGGGAGGGGGGGAGAGAAAGAGAGAGAGAGAGAGAGAGAGAATCTGAAGCAGGCGCCAGGCTCTGAGCTAGCTGTCAGCACAAAGCCCAATGCACAGCTAGAACCCACATGCTGTGAGATCATGATCTGAGCCAAAGTCAGATGCTTAACCGACTGAGCCAGCCAGGCGCCTCTGTATGTAACTTTAAAGAAACTTTCTTAAACAATGAGAAAAACAATGGAACCATTTAATAATGGAATTTCACAAAATGGAAGTCTAAAAAACAAATACACATAAGATTATTCAGCCTCATTAGTAATCAGAAAAAGTACAAAAGAAACAACTTAAGTTTTTGGTCTTGTTTAAGGTCTTTGTTTCTTTTTTTCTGCCATAAGTGCATTCCTTAGTCTCCATCATGTCATCAGTTTGTTCTCTATAGTTAAGGGTTAAGAGTGGTTTCTCTTTTTCTCCTTTGCTCATTTGTTTCTTAAAATCCACATAAGAGTGAAATCATATGGTGTTAGAATTGTGGCTTAATAGAAGTGCACATGGCTGGTAAGGCAAAATAGCTTTCAGACCTTGGGGAAAAATAGAACATTGTTGGTGAAATGATAAATGAATCTTAGACTGTAACAATTCCATTGCTGGACATGTACCCACAGTTTATTCTTTTATAGAACTAGAAGTAAAGGCACAGTGTGTGTAACAATGCTAGAATGGATGAGTAACTGCTGTTATGTATACACAAAGATGTAAGTGATGGTACATGTTAATTTGGTATGATTATCAGGGAGTAAGTAAGAGAAATTGCTTATGAAA
The DNA here is from genome assembly GCA_017311185.1 of Proteles cristata cristata. Lineage (NCBI taxonomy): Eukaryota > Metazoa > Chordata > Mammalia > Carnivora > Hyaenidae > Proteles > Proteles cristata. The sequence goes on along the minus strand of JAESUZ010002368.1, from coordinate 330 downwards.
CAGAACATAGGACTTACAGTACTACCTGATAGAGAGCTCCCTTAAGGCCAAATTTAGTTGTAGTATGAATTTCCTTTAGGAAATTCCTTATTTCGAGGGAACTTTGTCACAATCACTTGAGGAACTTTGTCAAATGACATTACCTCTGTGGTCCACAAAGTGTCTCCATGGACCATGCCAGCACGTGTGTATGGCTTAACTCTCTCACTTCCTCTGAGCACGATCTGCCCCTGCTGTATACGCAGGGTCAACAAGTCATGTCAATATAACATTGCTTCTTATTCTACTTATATCCGTGACGGATGGAACCTTTGGTATGTGACTGAGGGA
>JAESUZ010002366.1:0-19516 GCA_017311185.1 Proteles cristata cristata | reverse complement strand
GCACAGACAGAGCTGAATGGTTGGCCGGCCTCAGGCTCGGCGCTGATGCCCATGACAGCTGGAGTTTCCAACCGCGCGGTGAGGGCACTGAGACCAGAAAACTATGCAGCGGTTCCGCGTCAGAGAGGGTTGACCCGCAGGCACGCGCCGTTTAGGCTGCCCCGTGTGGGCGCGCGCCCTAGCCTTTCATCCCCAGCCTGACGGCGGCTCGGGCTCAGGTCCCATCCCCTACTGTGTCCCGGGGTGCAAGTCCCACATGACCCACCGCCGCCCCGCCCCCACTGCGCGGCCAAGGGCGCGCGCTCTCTCTTTGACCCTCCCGCCGCCCCTCGGGGTCAGGGGCGCGCAGGCCGGGCCCGGGCCGGGGGTGGGGTCCCCACGGGCTAGGCCCCCTCAGTTTCCGCGCTCCGACCCCGCCAGGGCCCAGGAAGTGGCCCTGGGCAGCGGCCCTCGCCCCGGCCCCTCCGCCTGTGCTTATCACCTGCCGGCCAGGCGCGAGCAGCGGGGAAGGAGGGCAACAGGGACAGATCGAGCTGAATGGTCAGGGCGGTCTCCGCGCTGACCCCCGGGACAGCTGGAGTTTCCAGCCGCGCGGTGGGGGCACTGAGACCAGAAGACTACGCGGCGATTCGGCATCAGAGAGGGGTGGCCGGAGCCGGCGCCTGGGGCCTGCGGGGAGGCCGGCCGCGCGGGACCTGGCGCCTTGCGCATTGGGTCGCCGCCACTGCCATGGCTGCGGCTGGAGGGGAGCGGGGCCTGCTCTGTGCTCGCGGTGTGTTTTTGGTTTGTGGGGCGGGAGGTAGCCCAAGAGTCGCCGTGACCGAGGAAGGGCGCCCGATGCTGCGGAGGGCTCAGGGAAGGCCCTACCCGGGAAGGGGGTCTTCAGGACTTCCCCTGCAGGGAGAGGGATGCACTGGAGCCATGGACCCGGGATGGGGGTCCACGTGGTCTTACTCTTCCCCTTCTTGCCCAGGACTCCGGGGAGCCGTGCTCAAGTGCTTAAAGCTCAAGCGGTGCTTCAAAGCCCTAGTCTGGAGACTCAGGTTTCTTGGTTTTGTCTGGTGACGAGGGACTCATCCCTGGCGCTGCACTGGTGTGGGAATTGGGTTTGTGGAGAAGTATGAAAAGCGTGCATGGGAAGAATCCTACCGGTTCAGCATCGCTGGGAGGAACACAGACCTTTGATGAAAGATCTTGCGGAGGAAACTCTAGGGATCCCTTTTACAGATGAGAAATGAAACGCAAGGAACGGTTGGTGATTCACCTCGGGTTGACCAGAGTGGGGTTAGCCTGTGTGCTCCAAACTCCAGGCTTTTGTCCATAGCTCCCGTCTGGGCTTCCTGGGGTAACTCAGGAATTCTACATTCATTGTGGGAAATGGGATCTTGGAAACCCCGGAAAATCGAATGAAACTTGAGACCTCTGTTTCCCCCCCTAGAGGGAGAGGCCTGGCTATAGTCCCCTGGCTGGGCAGGGTACTGAGGTCCAGACCTTCCATCTAGCCGCCATGGAATTCAGCTTCTACTCTTGCAGGGTGGACACAGCCCGGGGTGTGCCCCACCTTGCTGGAGATGAAAGAAGGTGGTTCTCTGCTCCTTAGCATCCATAATAGGCTTCTGCCTCCCCCTTTCTTTACCTGTTTGATGCCTGGGTCAGTGTTGAGCCTTAACAAGGTGTGATGAGGTTACAGAGGACACGTGCCTGTGTGTGTGTGTGTGTGTGTGTGTGTGTGCGCGCGCACGTGCGTGTGTGTTTTAAGTCTGTTTGGATATCAGTGTGTGCCTATTATGCAAGTATGCTTACCCCCAACCCTCCCCTTGGCTCAGAAGAGCAATCTTCCTCAAGTATACTTCTGTGTAGCTATTTATTTTCTAAAAGCCGGCTTTCTGAAATAAGACCATGCTAAGCCAGCCAATTGTATTTTGGGTTTAGTGCCTTATGCACCTGGAGGGTCTTGTTTCTGGCTTGGCATCCGAGGCTGATCTTCGGCTCAGAAGTTTTCTATATCCCCGACTATGGCCTTGTCTTGTGTGGGAAGGTGAGTTGCTAGTCCATACTTTTCGGGAGACAGATACTTGTTCTCTGGTTGAAGTCGTCTGTTCTCTTGACATGTGCGCAAGAGGAAGCTGGTTATTAAAAACAGCTGGCTTCGAATGAATCCCTTTGGATGTATTTGTATGCTACTTTGTTTGAGATTCTATAGCTGCACTTTATCCTCTCTAAGTACATTTTCTCTTCTGAGAAGGGCTGGTGATTTTTTAATTTACTTGTATAGCTTCTTAGGAGGAACGGGGAAGAAAATCACATTCCTGATTTCTTATGCATCAGAGAAGTGCTAAGTACCTCATGACTTGTTATTGATCTGATCCATAATTTTCATTGCAAATGTGTGACTCCTTAGCTTCTGTGTCTCTGCAGAGGTGTTTGCTGCTTCATCGTGACATTCCCCTTCACTTCACAGGAAAATCTTCCATTCCTCAAGTACTGAAAATACTTATTTTTTTTTCTTGAATAGTTTATTGTCAAGTTGGTTTCCACATAACACCCAGTGCTCATCCCCACAAGTGCCCTCCTCCATCCATGCCCATCACCCCCATTCCCCTCCCCTTCACCCCCTTCAGCCCTCAGTTTGTTCTCAGCATTCAAGAGTCTCTCATGGTTTGTCTCCCTCTCCCCTAAAATTTTTCCCCTTCATCTCCCCCATGGTCCTCCGTTAATTTCCTCCCAGCCCACCTATACATGCGAACATATGGTATTTGTCCTTCTCTGCCTGACTTATTTCACTCAGCATAACACCCTCAAGTTCCATCCATGTTGCTACACGTGGCCAGATTTCACTCTTTCTCATTGCCATGTAGTATTCCATCGTATAGATCAACCACATCTTGATCCATTCATCCGTTGATGGATACTTAGGCTCTTTCCATGATTTGGCTATTGTCGAGAGTGCTGCTATGAACGTTGGGGTACACGTGCCTCTATGCATCAGCACTCCTGTATCCCTTGGGTAAATTCTTAGCAGTGCTATTGCTGAGTCCTAAGGGAGTTCTATTGTTAATTTTTTGAGGAACCTCCATACTCTTTTACAGAGGGTCTACACCAAATTACATGCCCACCGACAGTGGAGGAGGGTGCCCATTTCTCCACATCCTTGCCAGCTGCAGTCCTCTGATTTGCACATTTTAGCCACTTTGACCGGCGTGAGGTAGAATCTCAGTGTGGTTTTGATTTCTATTTCCCTGATGAGGAGGGACGCTGAGCATCGTTTCGTGTGTCTGTTGGCCATCTGGATGTCCTCTTTGGAAAAGTGTCTGTTCATGTCTTCTGCCCGTTTCTTCACTGGATTGTTTGTTTTTCACGTGTGGAGGTTGGCGAGTTCCTTATAGATTTTGGATACTAGCCCTTTATCGGATATGTCATTTGCAACTATCTTTCCCTGTTCCGTCACGTGCCTATTAGTTTTATTGACTGTTTCCTTTGCTGCCCAGAAGCTTTTTATCTTGATGAGGTCCCAGTAGTTCATTTTTGCTCTGATTCCCTTGCCTTTGGTATGTGTCCAATAAGAAATCGCTGCGGTGGAGGTCAGGAGGTTGTTTCCTGCTTTGTCCTCTGGGGTTTGGATGGTTTCCTGGCTCACATTCAGGTCCTTTAGCCATTTTGAGTTTATTTTTGTGTATGGTGTGAGAAAATGATCTCGTTTCATTCTTCTGCATGTTGCTGTCCAGTTCTTCCAGCACCATCTGTGAAAGAAGCTGTCTTTTTTCCTTTGGATACTCTTTCCTGCTTTGTCAAAGGTTAGTTGGCCATACATTTGTTGGTCTAATTCTGAGTTCTCAATTCTATTCCATTCGTCTATGTGTCTGTTTTTGTGCCAATGCCATACTGTCTTGATGATGACAGCTTTGTAGTGGGGGCTAAAATCTGGGATGATGATGCCTCCCATTTTGGTTTTCTTCTTCAATGTTACTTTAGCTATTTGTGGTCTCTTGTGGTTCCTTAACAAATTTTAGGATAGTTTGTTCTCGTTTTGAGGAGTATGCTGGTGCAATTAGGATATGGATTGCACTGAATGTGTAGATTGCTTTGGGTAGTAATGACATTTTAACTATATTTATTCTTCCTGTCCATGAGCATGGGATATTTTTTTCCATTTCTTTGTGTTTTCCTCAATTTTCTTCATAAGTTTTCTATAGTTTTCATCATACGATCTCTTGTATCCTTGGTTAGGTTTATTCCTAGGTATTTTATGTTACTTTGTGCAATTGTGAACGGGATCAGTTTCTTGATTTCTCTTTCTGTTGCTTCATTGTTGGCGTATAAAAATGCAATTGATTTCCGTACGTTGCTTTTGTACCCTGCAACTTTGCTGGACTCTTGGATCAGTTCTAGTAGGCTCCTGGTGAGTCTGTCAGGTTTTCTATGTAGAGTATCATGTTGTCTGCAAAAAGTGAAATTTTGACTTCTTCTTTGTAATTCTGATGCCTTTGATTTCCTTTTGTTGTCTGACTGCTGATGCTAGGACTTCCAGCACTATGTTAAACAACAGTGGTGAGAGTGGACATCCCTGTCGTGTTCCTGATCTCAGGGGGAAAGCTCTCCGTTTCTCCCCATTGAGGATGATGTTAGCTGAGGGCTTCTCCTAGATGGCTTTTATGATGTTTAAGTAAGTTCCTTCTACCCTTACTTTCTCGAGGGTCTTTATTAAGAAGGGATGCTGTATTTTGTCAAATGCTTTTTCTGCATCTATCGACAGGACCATATGGTTTTTATCTTTACTTTTGTTAACGGGAATGATCACATTGATTGATTTACCCTGTAACCCAGGAATTGAATCAGCCCTGTAACCCAGGATGAATCCCGGTTGATCATGGTGGGATCCCATGTGTTTGGTCCCCTGTGTGATTTGCTCAGTGTGTGTGTGTGTGTGTGCGTGCGTGCGTGCGCTGGCCTGCGCATGTGTGTATGTAGGTCCCATGCCCTCAGGTAGTCATGCTTGCATTAGAGGGGCCTCAGCTGGGCCCCATTTCTCCCCTGGGGTTGAATCCCCTGGACACCGCCCACCTCTCCTCTATGTCAGCGTCTGGGCCCCGGATGCGGAGCTGCAGGTTTGGCGCCTGGCCCCAGCTGCGTGTTTCAGGGTCCCCCAGACAGTGAAGTCTCCTCTTCCCGCCGCAGGTCATCGACTCAGCCGGAGGTGGCCAGCTTAGAGCCGCTGGGCACGGACGAACGGTTCTCCTAGAAGGCCGTAGTGCAGGCCCGCCCACCTGACCAGCATCATCTTCGCCAAGGACATCAGTAAGAGCTTAGTGCCCCGGGCCCCGTGGCCAGGACAGGAGGCGGGGAGCACCCTTCCGAGACCTTGGCCACACAGCCCGCCCGTGCCTGTGGCAGCGCTCTCTCTCTCTTGCTGGGTCAGAAGATGCTCAGTCAGGAGGCCATGTAGGTAGCGCCCACCCTGGTCCCTCCTGCCAGCGCCGTGTCCTGGTTTCCCCCTCATGGAGGCTGGCTTTCCTTTCTAAACCATTATGTTACCCAGATACCTCTTCCACAGGTGTTGAATCAAAATGAAGAAAATTGTTGCCATTCTTTTAATTGCCCCTATACTTAATTTACCATAGCATAGTTGTAAGATGCTTAGAAGACAACTAATGCGGTTTTCTGTCATGCTCTCTTCCATTTAACGTGGTATGAGAAGTTTTCATTTTTATGGAGCTATTTTTAATATCTGAGTAACACTTCCCACGGGGGGTTGTCCTGTAAGGGTCCCCTGGTACTGGGCATTTAGATTGTTTTCAGAGGTTTGTTTCAGTGTTATGTGGGAAGATCAATATTTATACAGAGAACATTTTTAAAAATTTTTTAATGTTTCCTTATTTTTGAGAGAGAGAGAGAGAGCGAGCGCGCAGAGCATGAGCAAGGGAGGGGCAGAGAGACAGGGAGACACAGAATCTGAAGCAGGCTGCAGGCTGTGAGCTGTCAGCACGGAGCCGGACGTGGGGCTTGAACCTAAAACTGTGAAATCATGACCTGAGCTAAAGTCAGAGGCTTAGCTGAATGAGCCACTCAGGTGCCCTTATAGAAAGCAATTAAAAAAAATTTTTTTAAATAGGCTCTGCACCCAGCATGCAGCCCATTGCAGGGCTTGAACTTAAGGCCCTGAGATCTAGACCTGAGCTGAGGTCAAGAGTCAGCAGCTTAACTGAATGAGCTGAGCCCAGGCGTCCCGCTTTTGAGTTCTTACTTACTCCCAAGGGTAGAGTTTCAGTTTTACCTATGACTATGTGTAAGGAGTTTGATGGACTGCTTTCGAACAAGGCACCCTTAACAGCGCCCAGAGCGGTTTTCTAGGGCTCCTGGAGAATGGTCAGAATGATTGTGTGTCCCATGCTGTTATTGTTACACTGGAGAATTCTGCAGGCAGTGCCATTTGTGTTTCTTATTTATGGAGCACGTAAAAACGTCTGCGTGCTTGCTCACGTAACCCTTTTATTCGCTAGGACAGTTGAGAGTCTCGTATAAAAACTCCAGTGTAAACAAACAAACAAACTCCGGGCCCAATTCCTGATCTCAGCGTGGGGATGGGTTTTCAGGATGGCATTCTTTCTGGATGCTAACTCCTCATAATGCAGCCTCGTCCTTGAACTTACTAGTCACACCCTGAACAAAGCTGGATTTTCTCAGAGGGGTTTTTCCGCACACAGCTTTAAATGCTGGTGCTCACGCTGGAGGGGTAAGTGATGGGCGACGGAAATGTCTCCGAGCCCTTTCTCTGCACAGGCCTCTCCTTGCTATCTCTCAGTAGCTCACATACAGGTCGACCAACGGCTTGGGTTCTGAGGGTTACTGTGGTTCTCCTGGCCCCATCTCATGCTGACCCACGCATCCCTGTCCCTCCAGCCACAGGCCAGGTCCTCCGCTGTGATGCCGTCGTCGACCTCATCCATGGCCTTCAGATGGTCTCCAGCCCCCGCGAGCTATACCTGGAGGACTTGCCCCTGGAACTGAAGATCCAGGCTCTGGACTTAGAAGGTGAAGCTGTGCCCCCCCCAGTGTCTCTGTCCCCTCGCGTCTGACCCTGCTGTTCCCCGTGGAGGGCTGTCCCAGCCAGGGTGGCGAGGCCGGGGCCGGGCAGACACTGAGGAGATCCAGAATGCTCTGAGTGGCCACCAGGCGCTCAGGGGCAGCAGGGTCACGGCCATGCCTGGCACACTGTGGCGTCTACAACGGCGCCTCTGAGATGAGAGCTTTGGCATTCCCTGAGACCGCCTCTGGGCCCATGCTCAGGGTCATGCTGGGTAGAGCACGTCTTCAGGAAGCGGGCAGCTGGTGACTCGGCCGCCGTGGGAAGGTGGGAGAGGCTCGCTGGGTCAGTACGCTCTAAACAGTGGCGGCGTTCTCCTTGCCTGGCTTGGGGGGCTGGGGTTGGCTTCCCGGTCCAGACTCGGGGGCACACGTGTGTGCTTGCCCGGGAAACATCTCTGTGGTGGCCTCTGCACCGTCCTGCACTTTGTTTCGCTGGAGTCCGATACTGGCTTCTTCTGGAATTCTTACAGATCTGTTCTGGTTGCTAGGTGGGATTTCTTGGCTTTAGCCTGACCTCCTGGTAAAGCAGCAAAGGAAAATCTCTAGGTTAAGTCTGCTGTTGGAGAAGGGAGTCAGGCATTAGATGCCTTTCAGACCGAGGGATCTTCCAAAACTGAAGCCCAGTTCTTGGCTCACCTTGTCTTCGGAATCTTCCCTGACCATCCCAACTACCTTTGCTTTTAAAAAAAAAAAATTCCCTGGATTGGAATTTCCAAGCCTGGGTACTATCCACACTTGGGGCTAGATAATTCTTTGTGGAGGGGCCATTCAGTACGTGGTAGGAAATTCAGGAGCATCCCTGGCCTCCACCCACCAGAGGGGCGGAGAACCCCCCCCAAAGTTTCACGACCAAAAGTATCTCCAGCCTTTGCGAAATGCCCTCTGGGGGCGAGATCACTGTTTGTTCTAGAGCATCTGAAGAAGTTCCCTTCTTCTGTCTATTCATTTATCAGCTAAGCCACCTCGCTTCTCTGAACCGCTGTCTGGTCTGTGAACTTGAGACAGTGGTGTTTATTGGGGGGTTGCAAAGATGGGTGGGAAGTGTGTATGAGGTTAGTGCTGGGTTCTTATTGGCTGCTGGGAGTCCTGCCAGGTGCTTCTGCCCTGGCAGCTCAGGCTGGGGAGGTCCACGTGAATCTTGGCAGGTGCTGCTTTGCTTCATCTTGGGTGCAAGAGTGAAAGGGCCAGAGAGCTGGGGGAGCCGACCCCAGGGAAGGTTGGAGGCTGGGTGTGGGAGACAGAAGTCAGGACAGTTTCTTAGAGATCTGATGTTTGACTGAGCCATGAGAGCGTGGTGTTTGCCCAGCCCTGAAGTCCGTCTTGTTCGGGAGGAGACAAGGTATACCTGCGGCAGGGTGGCGGAGCGGGGGTGCAGGATGGAAAGGATCTTGTGTGTCAGGAATGGGGTTTGCACTTGGTCTTAAAGCAGAGGGAGCTGGGGAAGGGGTTTGTGCAGGGAGATGTCCGGAGCTCCTCTGCAGGCTCACTCACTGATGTTGGGAGCAAATGACCAAGCTTGAGGCCACGCCGGGGCCACACTCTGCGTCTTCTCACTCATTGCATGTCCATATGGTGAGACCGAGGTGCAGAGCATGATCACACACACACACACAGACACACACACACACAGACACACACACACACAGACACACACACACCGACACACACACACCGACACACACACCGACACACACACACACACACCGACACACACACACCGACACACACACACACACCGACACACACACACACACACACACACACACACACACACACACACACACACACACACACAGACACAGACACAGACACACGGGCAGGGTGAAGGCATATTCCTTGTAAGTAGCAGAACCAGAGTCTGAGCTCCAGCCTGGTCTCTGAGTCCACTCTTTAGGCCAGGGCTCAGCAGACATTTCCTGTGCGGGGCCAGGTGGTAATCGTTTTAGACTTTGCTGTCTGTACCGTCTCTTAGCTCTGCTGTTGTTCTAAAGCGGTCCTAGAGGATGTTTAGTGGCTGTGCTCTAATAAGCTTTATTTACAAACACTTGAGTGTGCTGTCATTTGCCAAGCCCTGCTCTTCACCACCCGTTTTATCTCCAGTCTTACGATACTTATACAGCTATTTATTTCTGAGATTCAAATACCATGAAGTTCATCCATTTATTTAAATTCATTCAGTTCATTTTATATTTTTTATTAAAATTTTCAATGTTTTTATTTCATTTTTGAGAGGGAGAGAAAGTGTAAACAGGAGAGGGTCAGAGAGAGAGGAAGACACAGAATCAGAAACAGGCACCAGGCTCTGAGCTGTCAGCACAGAGCCCGACGCGGGGCTCGAGCTCATGGACCGCGAGATCGTGACCTGAGCTGAAGTTGGAAGCCCAACAGACGGAGTCACCCAGGTGCCCCTATATGTTTTTAGTATAGTCACAAAGTTGTGCAGCCATCCCCACTAGCTAATTTTAGAACATTTTCATGACTACAGAAAAGCAAGCCAGGACCCAAGAGTGGTTACTTCCCATTCTTTCCTCTCTCCAGCCCCTGGCAACTGCTGCTTTGGCTGTATGTAGATTTCTCTATTGTGAACAGTTCCTTTCAATAGAATTATACAATGTATGGCCTTTTGTGTCTGACTTCCGTCACTTAGCACGATGTGTCCAGGGTTTGTCTTATGTTGTAGCATGGATTTCCTTCCTCTTTACAGCTGAATGATACCCTGCTGTATGAATAGACTGCATTTGTTTATCCATTCATTTGTTGCTGGACGTTTAGGTTGTTTCCACTATATGGTTGTTGTGAAGAATACTGCTGTGATCATTCGTGTGCAAATTTTTGCGTGGACATAGGTTTTCATTTCCCCTGGTGTAGACCCAGGAGTGGAATAGCTGGGTCACAGAGTCATTCTATGTTGCCCTATGAGTCATGGCAAAGGCAGCCCCATTTTGTGGAGCTTTGGCTAGGCATTGTTTCATCTGGCTTCTGCGATCACACAGGTGGGGAGGGGTGGAACCCGGGCCCGTCTGGCTCTAAATGCCTTGCCTTTTGCTCTGTAGAGCTTTCCTAGATCCCAGATGTTGTATTTGGGAGCTGGCCAGACAGCGGAATTAGATGAAGACTGCAGATTAGGGCTGGGACAGCAGAGCGTGGTGGGGACTGTGGCAGACAGGAGACCACGATCCCTTCTAGTGAGGCTAAGCCAGCCACTGGTCGGTCACCAGAGGGACTAGGGCCCAGGAGGCTAGATCTGCAGACCCTTCAAGAGAACACAGAAGCTGGATTTAGAGGTTGCGTTTCTTAACTTGAAACAATGGGGAATAAGCAAAAAATGTAAAAGCAGCAAAGCCACAGCTTCTAGGAGATCAGGCCTCTGAGGGACCCCTTTCGACCCTCTGCCGTTTTGCAGGGTGTCCGCACCGAACCAGATCTTGTACTGACACTAAGACGGTCTTTGTGGCGTGTTTGGACTCCACTGGGTCCTATCCCCGAAGACTGTTGCCTGGTCGCTAGTTGGGCTCCACTTGTGCTGACGTCCTGTTGGAAGGCTCGTGGACAACCAGCTGCCACTTGAGAGGTCCGGCCAGCCGGGGGGCTTGCCATCTTCTCGCCACAGGGACCCCGGGAGTCTTGCGCGGAGAGACGAGATGCCGCCCTTCATCTCCAGCGCCTTTCCCCACAGAGGAGGGTGAGGAGGAGCCCGTGACTCAGCTCTCAGAAGCTGCCTCTGCACTGTAACATGCTTGCAGACGTGAGGGGTGGTGGTGTCACACGCCACCCTGCGCCTGTCGTGAGCCGTCGGAGGCTGGAGGTACAGTGGGAGGAACACACATGCTTACTTACCTCAGACAGCTGCCGTTCACATCCCCGCTTAGCCCCTCACCGTCACACGACCCTGAGCCTTGATGCCTCAGTTTCCCTTTCCTGGAGGCATGGTCCCTGCTTTGCAGAGGGGTGGTGCTGAGTGCATTTGCCCCTTCCCCTCCCCCAGAGCCTTAACTCTGATGCATTTCTGCGCCCCCCCCACCCCTACTTTCACAAGGAACACGTTCAGCACCCTGGCTGGGCTCGTCTTTGACTGGACAGTCGTGAAGGACACAGAGGCCGATGGGTTCTCAGACTCCCACAGTGCCCTGCGGTAAGAGACGCCTCCCCTTTGCAGGGAAGCAGGAAGGGGGCCATCGGCTGGCTCCATGTTACCTGGGGGCTTTTATGGTCACGGCTTTTATGATCACTGTCGCCATCTCATCTTCAACAAGGAGCCCTGGGCAGTCCCCAGGGGTGACTGAGGAAGGGCACTTCAGCTCACACAGCCGTGTCAGAACCTTACAACGTCCGCAGCCCGCTGGGGGCCTTTGTGTGGGATGTCATCCAGGGGGCTGGGTGCCCAGCTATGAAAGAGAAAACTTGTTCCGGGCAATGGAAGCTGTCACGGGGTCCAGGGAACAGTGGCCTCAGGGCAGCCCTCCGCTGGGGACAGGTTAAAGGGGAGACAGGTTTCGGCCAGGAGGACAGCCCTTCACAGGCACAAGAAGCTGTGTCCCTCAGCCTTGCAGGATGCAGACAGACTCCTTATGAGACAGGCTCGTTAAGTGTCTCGCCTCACTCAGTCCCCCTACCAGCCACATGGGCTCACATGCCACTGTTTTTGCAGTTTTTCAGACCTAGAAACCAAGGTTTAAGCCACTTGTCTGGCTGATAAGTGGCTGGACCTAGAAGCCGAGCTCAGATCTCTACACATCTGTACTATCCAATATGGTAGCCGCCAACCCAACCCAACCGTGGCTCTTTACATTTAGATGAACAAAATGACAACTCTAGTTCCTCAGATGTCCTGGCTGTGTTCCAGGGGCTTGTTAGCTCTGTGGCTAGTGGTTACTACACATTGGACAGAGCAGACTCGGAGCAGGAAGAGCTGATGGCCAGAGAGGTGGTGGTGCAGACCCAAGGTCATACCCCTACTTCAGTGCTTGGCCTCATCCCTTTTTAGGCAAAATTTTAAAGACCTCTTTAGGGGAGGAAGATTTCATTTTTTGTTGTGAGTATCCCCTTGTAATCTCAATTTTTTAAAAATCTTTTATTGAATTCCGGTGTAGTTAACATACAGAGTTGCATTCAGGTGCATAGTGTGGGGATTCAGCACTTGCATACGTCACCCAGTACCCACCATGACAAGCGCCTTCCCGAATCCCCATCACCTATTTCACCCGTCCCCCTCCACCCACCTCCCCGCTGGTCCCGCCAGTTTGTTCTGTATAGTTAGGAGTCTGTTTCCTGGTTTGCCTCTGTCTTTTCTTTTTCCTTTCCTTGATGGTTTTGTTTCTTAAATTCCACACAGAAGTGAAATCCTATGGTGTTTGTGTTTCTCTGGCTGACTTACGTCGCGTTGCATTGTAGTCTTGAGCTCCGAGGAAGACTAAATTTAAAAAATTGCAACTTTTTGCAGCCTACAGAAAAGTCGCAAGTATAGTACAATCCACAGAGTGGTTTCCCTGAACCGTCTGAATGCAAGTTGTCAGCCTCGCGCCGCTAATTATTTTACTGTGAGTTTCCAACTGCTGAGGACCTTTGCCTGCGCACCTACAGTACGGTCATCAAAATGAGATCGACACTGTCTGTGGGCGTCAGATCCCGCCAAGCCTTGTCAGTCTGTCCCGAGTCTGTCCCTCTTAGGAAGCAAAAAACCCACTCAGAGTCATCTGCTTTATACTGTTCGGTCTCATAGTCCCTATCAGCCTAGGACAGTTTCTTGGTCTTTCTTTGACCTTGATGCTTGTGAAGATTATAGTTCATTTGTTTTGTAGAATGTTCCTTGTGGCAGGATCTCATGATATTCCCTCCTGATTAGTCAGCGCTTTGCATCTTGGGTGGGAACATCACAGAGGTGAGATTCCGTATCCTGAGTGTATCTGATCCTGACCTCGCGGGTCTGTCAGCAACGATGTTCCCTGTCGTCACCTGGGTGAGATGGGGTCTTGTCACTTCTTTACCACTTAGCAGTTAGTAAGTATTTTGTGGGGAGTTCAGGGCCTGATCTTTGATTTATAATTTTTTTTAAGTTTTTAATGTTTTATTTATTTCTGAGAGGGAGGGAGAGAGAGAGACAGACAGACAGACAGACATCGTGAGCAGGGGAGGGGGAGAGAGAGAGGGAGACACGGAATCAGAAACAGGCTCCAGGCTCTGAGCTGTCAGCACAGAGCCCGACGTGGGGCTCGAATCCACGAACCGTGAGATCATGACCTGAGCTGAAGTCAGACACTCAACCGACTGAACCACCCAGGCGGCCCTGATTTATAGTTTTAAACCTCCAGCTCTGGGCCACTAGGTGCGTTTCCAGTCATGACAGCCCCGTGAGCTCCCGGGCACTCTGGTCTTGAGCGGAATGTTCACCAAACTCTAAGGCGCTGAGGTGTGTCGCCACCGTAGTGTCCTGGGTTTTCATTAAATTCAGGATGTGACGCCTAATAAAACCGGGCAAGGAAATACATCCCAGCAGAACACAGTACCCGCCAGGTCTTGGGGGAATGGACGCGTGTCCAGCTCTTGTTCGAGCGGAAAGGCGGGCTGACTTGTAAGTCACAGGCTGCAAGAGAGAGACTGTATGGAAAGGGCCTCTCAGGCCCTCCCTGCTTCCAGCCTGCCCTGTGGGGAGGGTCACCACATCCTGACCTCTCTGCCAACCTGGGGCTTCTTGCCTCAGCCCAGACCCAGGACGGTAAGATGTGTGTGATCCCCTCTTCCCGAAACCTGACGGAGGGTCCTTGAGAAGCATTTCCCGGCGGCAGGACCCGGCCCAGAGGGGTGGGCACAGCGTGGCCAGGAGCCACGGGAGCCTGGTGGGCACCGCTGGCGCCACCCAGGCTGGGTCCGTGGCCTTCATGGTTTCCGTGGACCTCACCTGTCACATCTGTGAGATGTGAGGATTCGACGAAGCGGGTGGTCTTCCTAGTCCGGTGTTTCCCAGAACCACATCAAAAAGGCAGATCGCCAGCCTCGGTGTAGACAGAGACCTGGGTCAGGGGCCAGGAATCTGCATCTCTCACAGGGAGGTTCCAGGGACTCATTTCTAGGCGACACCACTCAGGTTAGCGCCCGGCCCTCCTCGGAGGTGCCGGCAGACGGGGAATGCGTTAGGGTCTTTGGTTCCACATACTGGGTCTGATGCCACGACCCTCTTCCAGAATCCTCATGGTCCTGGAGTCCACGTACATCCCCCTTCCTTCACCTCCGAGACGGAGAAGGTGGCCAAGCAGGGGGACACCATCCCGGTGTCCACGATGAAGGCTAGGAGCTCCAAGCCCAAGGTGCGCATCCAGGGGGCTGTCTACAAGGTGGGCTCCCGGGCTCCCCAGGGGGGCCCTTCTGCTCTCCCCGGCTCCCCAGGGGGGCCCTTCTGCTCTCCCCATGCACACACCTAGGAGTGGAATCGAGCTGCTCTACTGTGAAAGCCCCGCTGTTCGTGCCGTGGGGGCTTCAGGCTGTAATTCTAGATTTCTCTTTGTTTTTTGGGGGTTTTTTTGTTTGTTGTTTGTTTTTTGTTTTTTAGCCACAGCTTTCAAGAAAGGTAGTTGGGGGAACCAGAGTGCATGGTCTCCAGACTCATAAAGTACTTGGTCCATTGTTGTCTTTGTTTAAGTTTGTTTATTTATTTTGAGAAAGACAGAGACAGCACGAGTGGGGAAGGGGAATTGAAAGAAGACAGAGAATCCCAAGCAAGCTCCACGCCATCAGTGCAGAGCCTGACAGGGGGCTCGAACCCATGAACCGTGAGCTCATGACCTGAGTGAGCTGAAACCAAGAGTGGGACACTTAACCAACTGAGCCACCGAGGCACCCTGGTCCATTGTCAGTTTTGAGGGAGGTGAAGTTTTGAGTGGGATTTTCATTAATTAGCTGATTTTCAACAACTAATCTACCTGTCCCAGGAGAGGGCTGCATCCAAGCATTTGGGGCTCGGAAAAGCCTGGCGACTTGAGGTGTCCCGCAAGCTGTTTCTTCCTGGGCCCCACTTTGAACCCCGCGACTGGTGATTCCATCTGTGGAGGGCTTCTCACCCCACCCCGCCCCAGGTCCTCACTAGCACCTGCTTCTCCATCAGCGCCCATTGGGGGAGGGGTCCTGCTTCTTTCCTGCTCCTTGGGGGCCCACATCTGCCCTGCCCCTGCCTCCTTCGAGCTACAACCCAGTGGGTGCCTGGGGGCTCAGCCAGTGAAGCGTCCAACCTTGTCTCAGGTCATGATCTCGCAGTTTGTGGGTTCAAGCCCCACGTCAGGCTCAATGCTGATAGCTCAGAGCCTGGAGCCTGCTTTATATCCTCTGTCTCCTTCTCTCTGCCCCTCCCTGGCTTGTGCTGTCTCTAAACAAACACACACACTCACACACACACACACACACAAAGAAATATCCATGGGATGATGATGGACCACATCTCCACCTGAGACCATGTATTTGTGATTCTGTGGATGAGAATCGTTTCCTTGTGAAGTCTTCTCCACTGGGAAGAGTCGTCAGCAGATCAGAGGCAGTGGAAGGTGGGGGCCCCATAGACACGGGTAACCTGAGGGGTGCGCTCGACCTGAGACTGGTGGTCTTTCTCCCATTTCACATCTCTGATGCCTTTTCCTGCCCAGGAGGCCGCAGCGTGGGGTTAGAGCTGTGCAGGGTGGAGCCGAGCGCTCACCAGGGACACGCATCTCTGCCCCTTTTCAGGGTCACCAGTCGCTTCCCAACCTCCCTGGGCTTTGGGCTTTTGTTGGGGGCGGGGGCAGAGCTCCTATTGGCCACAGTATGCGTGGATATCGCTCCTCATGTTTCTTTCTGTTTCATCATGATTGTACCTCATGCTACGATGTGTGTAACGTGAAGGGACTTGGCTCGGCACGTTTGGTGGTGTGTGCTGTGCACGCAGGTCCCTCTGGGGCTTCAGGGGACGGCAGGTGTGGGGCTGAGAGCATTGCCTTGTTTCTGTTCCCCTAACTTCTCTGTCTATAACCGTGCACCCTGAAAAGTGGTAGATTCTTTCTCTTGCCCACACCTTTCTTCGTCCCACAGCCGCACCTCACCTTTCCTGCCCTCCTCTTTGTTCCAGGCGTGTGCGCCCTGCTGAGATCAGGCTGATGATTTTGGAGAACGTCCTTCTGAACCCAGCTTATGACGTCTGCCTGATGGTGGTGACCTCCATTGGCTATCAGGTGCAGAAGATCCGGCAAGGAAAGATCACAGGTGGGTCGCTGACTCAGCGAGGTAGTCACGGCGGGGACCCCCTTGTTCTTGTGGTAAAATACACATGACATAGAATTTCTCATCTTGATGGTTTTTAAGTGATCAATTCAGTGACATGAAGGAAACACACCTGGTTGTGCGTCCATCATCAGCATCTGTCTCTGGAACCTATTCATCCTGCCAAGTTGAGGCTCCATTTTCTTTTTTTTCTTTTTTTTAAATTTTTTAATGTTTTTATTTACTTCTAGGAGAGAGAGAGAGACAGTGTGAGCAGGGAGGGTCAGAGAGAGAGGAAGTCACAGACTCTGAAACAGGCTCCAGGCTCTGGGCTGGCAGTCAGCCCAGAGCCCGACACGGGGCTCCTCGAACCCACGAACCGTGAGATCATGACCTAAGCGAAAGTCGGACGCTTAACTGACTAAGCCACCCAGGCGCCCCGAGGCTCCGTTTTCATTAAACACTAACTCTGCGTCCCTCGCTCCTCTCTCAGCCCTGGCGCCCACCCTCCTCCTTTCAGTCTCTGTGGACCTGACATCTCTAAAGCCCTCAAAGAGGTGCAATCCTACATATTTACCCCATTGTGACCGGCATATTTCACATAGCCATGGCGTCCTCAAGGCTCGTCCCCGCTCTAGCCAGTGTCCGAAGGTCCTTCCTTTTTTAAGGCTGAAGAGCATTCCACTGTGTGGGTATTCGTACCTGCTGAACGCGTACCCTTTCACCTATCGACGGGCACGTGGGTCGCTTGCTCATCGTGGCTACTGTTGGTAAAGCTGCCCCACGCACGGGAGTGCAGGTATCTTTGCGAGATGCTACTTTCGTTCCTCTTGGTGTGTGTCCATCCCTTTGCTGTAAGAAGGTCAGGAGCTGTGAACTTCACAGGGAGTGACTTCTCCCTTGGTCTGCCATGGACTGCCGGGCGGCCTTGGCAGCCACTGCCCACCCCCGCCCCGTGGGGCTCAGGGTCTCCATCAGAGCCCTTGAGGCCTTCCTGTCTGTGCTGGGTGGGGCGAAACGAATGAACGGATATGGGTTTGTTCTGGAAGTTCTCCACAGCTGTGTGCCTGTGATGCGTTCTGTGTGCTGATCGTTCTTCATGCAGCTCCGGTCCTCCTAAGAACGATTACTATTATTATCCTTTTTTAAAAAAAGTTTACCCGTGTTTCCTGGTCAGAGCACAGGGTGTCAAGGGGCTTGGGGACAAGTGTGTCACCTGTCCATCCGAGGGCTCTGACGTGGGTCCGGGCAGGTCCTTCCGTAGGCTGGAGGTCACTCTGTGACGCAGGGCGCTATTTCTGCCCCTCAGAGCAAGAGAGCTGAGAACCGAGTCCTTCTGGGCAGGACGCAGGGTGGGGAGCTGCGAGCTGAGCCCCAGATGCAAAGGAGGGACAGGCAGCAAGGCTAAGGGTGGGTGAGGTGGCGACGGCGACTGAGGGGCTCACCTGAGTTAGTTCAGGTGTCGCACAGCCCCGGAGACCAGCACACCCCCAGACCCCGAGGGAGCTTGTGGGTTTCGCCACCAGCAGGGAAATCAACGACCTGGACCCCCGAGAGACGCCCCAGCGCAGGAAGTAGGCTTGTTGCCTCCCTTTCGTCAGCAAGGTGATGAGACGGAAAATCCGTCCGAGGATGAAGACACCTGTGTGATTGATGGTTGCGGCTGGCACAGCTCTGGAGAAGATTCCAGACAGATGCCTTGAGAACTGAGTGACCAAAGGTCTACCACGAGCCAGTCATACAAATGGAAACTCTCTCCATTCATTTTAGATGGATTGGGTTTGTGTGTTTTTTAATTGAGACATAATTCACATCACTGTCATCTTTTTTTTTTTAATTTTTTAAATGTTTTATTTATTTCTAGGAGAGAGAGAGAGAGAGACCGTGTGAGCAGGGGAGGGTCAGAGAGAGAGGGAGTCACAGACTGAAACAGGCTCCAGGCTCTGAGCTGGCAGTCAGCACGAACGCGGGGCTCGAACCCACGAACCACGAGATCATGACCTAAGCGAAAGTCGGACGCTTAACCGACTAAGCCACCCAGGCGCCCCCACATCACTGTCATCTTAAACAAGTTGATGAGACAGGAATGGCAGGACTGATGGCATTAAAGGGGACATGAATTTCAGCTGCCGTCTGCCCTGCATGGCATCTGTGTTGCCTCAGAGAGTTACAGGTTAGTGGACAGTCCCGTGGACTTAATAGCATGCACATAACTGTCACCCCAAGTTAATTCTCTCTGGGTTCTTATTTTTTGATTCTCCTTCCTTAAAAATATAATTTTCTAGGGGCGCCTGGGTGGCTTAGTCGGTTAAGCGTCCAACTTTCGCTTAGGTCATGATCTCATGGTTCGTGGGTTCGAGCCCCATGTCGGGCTCTGTGCTGACTGCCAGCTCAGAGCCTGGAGCCTGTTTCAGTCTGTGACTCCCTCTCTCTCTGACCCTCCCCTGCTCACGCTGTCTCTCTCTCTCTCTCTCTCCTAGACATAAATAAAACATTAAAAAAAAATAAAAAAAATAAATATAATTTTCTAATTCCATAATTTTATTTCCCTTCTGTCCGCCCCTCTTTATCTGGTGACCTGCTGTCTTGCAACCTGAACACCTACTGTGTGCCACAGCCTGCTGGGTGCTGTGTGGAGAGGGGCTCTCGGAGCTCATAGTAGGGGCTTCTGTGTCACCCGCAGGGCCTTGTTCCCAGGGAGGGGGTACAAGTGTCTCCCCTCGCTTCTCAAGCCTGTTGGTGTTTGAATTGCTTGCGGACCTGACTGGCACAGTAACCAAATTACCAGACAGAAGAAACCCTAGGAAGGACATGCTGACTGACGGGATTGGAATAGTGGAGCTGACTGAGATCAAACACACTGAAGCTGGGAAGACCAACTGCATAGACAGGTGTCAGTGTCCCAGGTGTGGAAGGGACTTAGAACCCGGCACACCCTTGAGCTGTGGCTGCCCAGCACGGAGTCACAGGAGCTGCGTCTGCAGATGCTGCAGTTTGAGGCAGGGGAGTGAGCTCCCCACGGTCCTGGGCTCGGACCACGTCCTCGTGGTCATCCTTGGAGCCTGCACGGGGTGGGGGGATTTGAAGCACATCTGGAGCGTCAGGCGGTCGGGAGGGGTCACAGAGCCTGTCTCCTAGGAGCACGTGGGCCTCCTGGCTTACAGACAGGCAGCCATGGGGATGAGCCTTGACCCTCTGCGGGCGGTAGACGGGCCAG
>JAESUZ010002365.1:0-12042 GCA_017311185.1 Proteles cristata cristata | reverse complement strand
GGAAATTCTGGTGAGAGTCCTTATTGAGAGAGATCAGAGGATATTTATAAAATTCTTCTGAGGGCTGCTCTTTGTTCTCTTGGTCATGGTTGTAAAAACTTTAAAAGAGTTCTGCTTGGTAGCATAGTTACAAATAGTAAAATATGTACATGAAATACGTAACATTTTTTCCTTTTTGTATATAGAAGCATGTAGAGGGAAAAACATAGCAAACATATTTGCGTATCGCTGTATATTTCTGGTCAAGAAAAAGTTGTAAATCTTGTTTCAAACATGTTGGGATGACAGATAAAATATGAAAGACATAGATGGGCTCAAAATATAGGGGAACATTTCTATGGGCAGAAAATCAAAGCTTTGTTTGAGGTTCACACTGTGGATTTTCTGGGCTTTGGGTGAACATGTACATAGGGATGTTTTTGGGCTCACTGTTTAATGTCCCCTGCTTTGGAAATGATACAGAAAGAGGCTATTGTGGGCTCGTGAATAATATGAATCTATGAGCTTGGGGAAATTGGGATTCAGCCTCATCAGTAGCAACTGAACAAGCCTTCTCCTGGCTCAGAGACAGAACTGGATTTTTTTCTATTTCCCCAGATTCCTCTGGGATAAGCAGTTTGATTCAGCAATATAGGGCCCCCGGGAATAGAGAGAGAGAAAGAGAGACAGACAGACACAGAGAAAGGGGGGAGAGAGAGAGAGAGAGAGAGAACCTAAACTCCCAAAGAGTCTGAGACTCAAAATTCTACAAAAAAATGAAGAAATTTTATTTTTATTATTTAAAAAATTTTTTTTAATGTTTTACTTATTTCTGAGAGACAGAGAGAGAGACAGCGTGAGCAAGGGAGGGTCAGAGAGAGAGGAAGATACAGAATCTGAAACAGGCTCCAGGCTCTGAGCTGGTAGTCAGCACAGAGCCTGATGTGGGGCTTGAACCCACAAACCATGAGATCATGACCTGAGCCAAAATCAGATGCCCAACCGACTGAGCCACCTAGGCGCCCCAAATGAAGAAATTTTAAACAAAGAATGAAACTAAATCAACAAACAAGTTAAAAATTTTTAGTCCAGATAAAAACAGAAGACAACAAATACCAAAGCTATAAAGCAGATTGAAAATCTTCACTGTGTAAAGATAAAGGAAAATTCATATTGTAAAAGTCACTGCACTGATGGTGGTGGTTAGGCTTTGTTTGCTAAAAAAGATTCACAGGACCCAAATGAAATTCTTTTTACCCTACAATTCTCTGTGGCAAAATGATGTAATCTAGCAACAGCATGAAAATAAGGATATGCAAAGCTAAGAGCAGCCGGGCAGCAAGGGGTCCAGAGAGGCCTGGTGCCAACCCTCCCTGTATTCTGTCTGGCACACTTTATCTCCCAGATCAGTAACCACTGACGTGTGTGAACAGATCTCAGAACCAGGGAGCCTCAAATGGAGTCTCAGATGGGGCTTTTTTTACCTTGCTGTGTTGTATAAGAGAAAGAATATAATACTACAAATTTGACATTAGGTACAGAACCTTAGAATGAACTCATTTAAGTGTTGGGCCCCCAAATCTTAAGTGTCATAGCATCCTGGAAAGTCACCTCTGGGGGTGGTATTAGGTAGGGCGAATACAACAGTAGTCTTGGCAAGAGGTAACAGGAACTTGACATGGAAAAGGCAGAGGGAGTTGGGAAGAAGGAAAAAACATCAGAGTCTATAGAGGTTAAAGCGTAGGGCTTTGCAACTAGAAAACTAAAAATACACAGATTTACATCATCTGCTAGAAGCAAAGAAGAGAAGACAAAGATGGATCTGAGATTTTACAGTTTAGAAGGTGGTAATGACATGAATAGAAAAAGATAACACAGAGGAAGTGCAGCTTTTCAAAGGAAGAGGATTCAATCAGTGTTGAACAGAGTGAGCTTGAGATGGTCTAGGTAAAAATATCTAGCAGGCCATGGGGCGCCTGGGTGGCTCAGTTGGTTGGGCCTCTGACTTCGGCGGAGGACAGCTGTGTGGACATCTCAGAGCCTGGAGCCTGCTTTGGATTCTGTGTCTCCCCCTCTCTCTGTCCCTCCTCTGTTTCTGTTCTGTGTCTCTCACTTTCAAAAATATATAAACCTTAAATTAAAAAAAAAATCTAGCAGGCCATTGAAAATGTGAAATTGGAGACTGGAAAAAAAGTCTGAATTTGCGGGTTGCTCACATCAGTGTGAGTGTTGTGAGAGAATGAGAGTCTCAAGGGAGAGGATGCAGAGAGATCAGATGTCTGGATGGAGTGACCTCATTTGGTAGAGTTTCCAATGTAAAACTACTGTTCGGAGAACTGATTGCTATCTGGATGTTCTTGTTTGCTTTTTGGCTGCCAAACTTTTCTTTGGATATCCCTTAACTTTAGCAGATTATTTGGAATGAAACTACTTTCTGTGCTACTTTATTATCCATTAGAAGTTATAGGTATGGCCCTGAAATGTAACATTTAAATAAGTTATTTAAATTCATTCTGACTTTAAGCACTTATTTCTTAAGATGACATTCAGTGTGTTTTTTAGTCTCCTTTCATGAAACTACAAAAATGTGTGAAGTATAGGCCCCTCCTCCTGACAGATAACCTTTAAATCTGTCTTTCTTCCTTAGTATTTATAATTACTCTACCTCAGAAGGGGTCATATCTCTAGAAAGGGAAGGAAAGAAAAACTCTTGAGAATCACGTAATTGTAAGTAATAGTTATGCTCTTTTATTGTAATTACTGTTCCATTTTAGAGCTTCTGTCTGTCCCTTCATGATTCTTTCTGACATTAGCAGGATCTAAGAAGTTTGGTATAAGTGTCTGGAAAAAATACTTCGTGAGAGCATTTGCTTAATTATCTGGCCTCAAACGGTTGGTACAAAAAACCAGGATATTCAGGATGTTGATATCCATCCAATTACTGATTTTTACTTCTTTAAGAAACCTAGTCATAATACATGTCACACTTTTCCCCCTTTTATTACTCTATTGCCTTGATGATTTTTCTTTCATGAATTCCCCCAGTAATTATTTTCACTGAGTATTTTGCGAAGCATATTCCCCTTCCCAGATTTTTTAGAATTATTTGAGACATGGGAGAAGTACCTTTGCCAGAGTGTTTATTAGAAAAAGATATTATAAAACTGTGGGAGTCCTTGGGTGGTTCAGTCCTTGGAGCATCTGACTTGGTTTCAGCTCAGGTCATGGTCTCGTGGTTTGTGAGTTCAAGCCATGTAAGCCCAAGCTTGTTGCTGTCAGCGTGGATCCTGCTTTGAATCCTCTGTCACCTTCTCTCTCTGCTTTCTCCATTTGCACTTCCGATCTTAAAAATAAGTAAAACATAAAAAAATATGTAGGGGTGCCTGGATGGCTCAGTTGGTTAAGCATACAACTCTCGATTTTGGCTCAGGTCATGATCCCAGAGTCATGGGATTGAGCCCTGTATCAGGCTCTGCACTGAGGGTGGAGCCTATTTGGGATTCTCTCTTTTTCTTTTTTGTCCTTCTCCCCAACTAACTCTCTCTCTCTCTCTCCTTTGAATAATAATAAAAAAGAATATTCATAATTATTTACTCTCTTGAAGAAACAGCACACATACTTTGTATAAAAGGTTAGGGGTAGTGGTTGCCGGCAAATTTGTAGCATGGCTCTGAATACTGTTGGCTCCAATGGATTATGTAAGCTAAAACAATGCTTCTCGGTTTTTTTTTGTGTGTGTGCGTCTGTGTTGTTTTTTAGATTCCGTATATAAGTAAAATCACATGTTAGTTATCTTTCTCTGACTTATTTCACTTAGTATCATACCCTCTAGGGCCATCTGTGTTGTTACAAATGACAAGACTTCATTCTTTTTTATGGTTGAGTAATATTCACACACACACACACACACACACACACACACACATACACACACATCCCATATCTTCTTTATACATTTATCTATTGATGGACCCTTAGGCTGCTTCCAAATCTTGGTTATTGTAAATAATGCTACAATATGAAACATAGAGGTACATATATCTTTTTGGATTAGTGTTTTTGTTTTGCTTTATTTTGTTTTGTGGAATTAGTGGGTCAGATGGTATTTCTATTCTTAACTTTTTGAGGAACATCTATAGTGTCTTCCATAGTAATTGCATCAATTAACTTTCCCACCACTATATAATGAGAGTTCCTTTATCTTCATATCCTCACCAACACTTGTTATTTCTTGTCTTTTTGATCCTGCCATTCTGACTGGTGTGAGACAATTAAAAAACCAAAATAGAAACAAACTCATAAGTACAGAGGACAAACTGATTATTGTCAGAAGTGGCGGTGAGGGGGTGGGGAATAGGTGAAGGGGATTAAGAAATACAAACTTCTAGTTATAAAGTAAATAAGTCACAGGAGGACAAATATAGCTAAAGGAATATAATCAATACTGTGATGCTGTGTGGTGACAGATAACAATTACACTTTTTGTGGTAAGCACTGCGTATGGTATAGAATTGTCAAAGCACTTTCTCCTCCTGAAACTAATATATCATTGTATGTCAACTACAATTAAAAAAAAAAAACCCAATGCTTCTCAAAAATGTAATGTGACTAGGAATCACCTGAAATCTTGCGTACATGAAGTTGCTGATTTAATAGGATTAGGATGTGAGCTGAAATCCCGCATTTCTAACAGGGTCTCAAGTGACGCTCACGCTGCAGTCCCTGCACCACTCCTGAGTAGCAGAGAGTTAGAATTTCAGTAATGTAAGTTATGTTCATTGCACCAATATTCCTGTAGCCTTCTGATAGTTGATAGACTAAACTGTGATCATACCCAACTGAATATCACACAAACTTCACTGACACTTAAAAGAATAAAACCTACATCAGCGTTGGTGCTCATGTGCCTACTTTAAGAGTTAGATACCCACTGTACTGTCATTCTGGGGACGGATTAGGGTAACTTCTATAACTCTTCTGGAATTCTCAGTGAGGAATAAGTTCTCATAGAGTAGTAAATTGAAGCTCTGATGATGGGGAGGGCCCAGGAGAAGCACAAATGATAGAAGTGAAGAAGCTGCAGAAAGGAGATATTGCTACTTAAGACATAAGTTCTTCCCAAACATTGAACACAAGTGATAGAAATAAACAACTCTTGTTATTCAAGTGTAGAACCATCCTTGGTAGATAAAAGCCTAACACTTATCTTTTTAAACAGTGAGGATTTTCTTTCTTTTTTAAGAGTGGGAGTTTTATTTTTCTCCCTTTCTTTTGAGCTGATTTCCTAGGAAAAACAATTCGCTTTATCTGTCTGTAAATAAACTAATGCCAGGGCTGAGAAGAAGTCATATTTCTGAAATGTTGAATATCCTGTAGTTCCTTTAATAATGTGAGAAAAAACTACCCGGTGCTAGTAGGTATATAACAAAATTACTGAGGTTAAATGATTAATGGGATTCACAAAATTGAAGTCTGGAAACGTTTTACATTGGTAAAGGCCATATTCTTAAAACTAGTAATTCTCTTTCTAACTAGGCCCATGGGACAGTAATATTCCCTTTTTCTTTTGGACAGCATTGTAAGGGCCATAAGAGGCTTTGAGGGTGAGGAAGAAGAAGGCAGTTCAGAGTAATAAATGTGAAGAAAGGTTTTTGTTTTTTTGTTTTTGTATGAATAGGATTGAGGGCAGTTTTGAAGGTTGTAGCAGGCATGCAAGCAAAAAGGATTAATTTAAATTGAGCAGAGAGAAGTACCTTGCTGGGCAGTCCTGAGTTGTTTTCAATATTTCAAAACAGCCTAAAAAAAATTCTTTGGTGATTAAGCAATAGAGACTTGTTATAATATCATGGCCCCTTTAATTTTGTCTGATATTATAGAATTTAAGGAGATAACACTGGATTTCTGGAGGTGGCTGGAAGTAGATTGGGATTTATGCCTTTGTTTAAAAATGAGATACATTATTAATTATAATATAATAGAATAAGTCTCAAAATAAAAGATTGATTTGGATTTGGAATAATGGCAACACTTTTGAAGATTGAAAAATTTAGGGACAACTATTAAAAATCAAGTATATTGCCCTGTAGGAGATACGTCCTGAACCAGTTACCTTATTTGCCATTAGTTGGTAAATATTTAACGAGTATTTTCATATGCCAGACACTGAGCTGGGCATTTTGGGATACAGTAATGGAAAAGTCATGGTCATTCCTTTTGAAGCTGTGGAAGAAAGGGGGAATATTAAAAAATAACAAGCTGTTAATATAAGCTATTCTAGAAGCTCCTGATGCTAAATAAAATATTAATACATTTTATTTCCTTATTTGTATATTTAAGATTACAAATTCTGAGGAGAAACCAACAAATGGTTACCTGTGAGTAATACAGACAGTGCCCATCTGATGCATGGATGCTAAACCAATGGAGCCACCCAGGCACCCCAACTTTATCTTTTAATGTTTCTTGTTTAATGTTTATTTATTTTGAGAGAGGGGGAGAAAGGGAGATAGTGCATGAACAGGGGAGAAGCAGAGAGAGAAGGAGAGAGAATCCTGCTGTTAGCACAGAGCCTTACACAGGGCTCCATCCCACAAACTGTGAGAGAGATCATGATCTGAACTGAAACCAGGAGTTGCACACTTAATGGACTGAGACAGTCAGGGGCCCCAGATGTGTTCTATTTCTTTTTCTTTCTTTCTTTTTTTTTTTTTACAAATAGTTTATTGTCAAATTAGTTTCCACATAACACCCAGTGCTCATCCCCACAAGTGTCCTCCTTCATGCCCATCCCTCCTCCCCCCCACATCCATCAGTCCTCAGTTTTTGTCAGCATTCAAGAGTCTCTCATGGTTTGCCTCTCCCCCTTTCCCCACCATTTCCGCCCTTCTTCTCCCCCTTGGTCCTCTGTTAAGTTCCTCCTAATCCTCCTATACGTGCACACATATGGTATTTGTCTTTCTCTGCCTGACTTATTTCGCTCAGCATAACACCCTCAAGGTCCATCCATGTTGCTACACATGGCCAGATTTCAAGGTTTCTCATTGCCATGTAGTACTCCATGGTATAGATAAAACCACATCTTCTTGATCCATTCATCTGTTGATGGACACTTCGGCTCTTTCCATGTTTTAGCTATTGTGGAGAGTGCTGGTATGAACATTGGGGTACATGTGCTCCTATGCCTCAGCATTTCTGTATCCCTTGGGTAAATTCCTAGCAGTGCTATTGCTGGGTCATAGGGAGTTCTATTGTTAGTTTCCTGAGGAACCTCCACACTGTTTTCCAGAGGGGCTGTACCAGTTTACATTCCCACCAACAGTGTAGGAGGGTGCCCGTTTCTCCACATCCTCGCCAGCATCTGGAGTTCTCTGATTTGCTCATTTTAGCCACTCTGACTGGCGTGAGGTGGTATCTCGGTGTGGTTTTGATTTGTATTTCCCTGATGAGGAGCGATGCTGAGCATCGTTTCATGTGTCTGTTGGCCATCTGGATGTCCTCTTTGGAGAAGTGTCTGTTCATATCTTCTGCCCATTTCTTCACTGGGTTGTTTGTTTTTCGGGCGTGTAGTTTGGTGAGTTCCTTATAGATTCTGGATATTAACCCTTTGTCTGATATGTCATTTGCAACTATCTTTTCCCATTCCGTCAGTTGCCTATTAGTTTTGTGGGTTGTTTCCTTGGCTGTGCAGAAGCTTTTAATCTTGATGAGGTCCCAATCGTTTATTTTTGCTCTTGATTCCCTTGCTTTTGGGGATGAATCAAGTAAGAAGTTGCTGCGGTGGAGGTCAAGGAAGTTGTTTCCTGCTTTCTCCTCTAGGGTGTTGATAGCTTCCTGTCTCACGTTCAGGTCCTTTATCCATTTTGAGTTTATTTTTGTGCATGGTGTGAGAAAATGATCTAGTTTCATTCTTCTGCATGTTGCCCAGTTCTCCCAACACCATCTGTTAAAAAGGCTGTCTTTTTTCCATCGGATATTCTTTCCTGCTTTGTCAAAGATTAGTTGGCTGTATACCTTTGGGTCCACTTCTGAGTTCTCCATTCTGTTCCATTGGTCTATGGGTCTGTTTTTGTGCCAATACCATACTGTCTTGATGATGACAGCTTTGTAGTAGAGGCTAAAGTCTGGGATGGTGATCCCTCCCGTTTTGGTTTTATTTTTCAGGATTACTTTGGCTATTCGGGGTCTTTTGTGGTTCCATACAAATTTTTGGATAGTTTGTTCTAGTTTTGAGAAGTATGCTGGTGCAATTTTGATTGAAATTGCATTGAATGTGTAGAGTGCTTTAGGTAGTAATGACATCTTAACTATATTTATTCTTCATATCCATGAGCATGGAATGTTTTTCCATTTCTTTGTGTCTTCTTCAATTTCCTTCATAAGTTTTCTATAGTTTTCATCATACAGATCTCTTGTATCCTTGGTTAGGTTTATTCTGAGGTATTTTATGGTTTTTTTGTGCAATTGTGAATGGGATCAGTTTCTTGATTTCTCTTTCTGTTGCTTCATTGTTGGTGTATGTAAAAATGCAATCCCATTTCTGTACGCGATTTTGTACCTCCTGCAACTTGGCTGAATTCTTGACTAGCTCCTCTAGTAGGCTTCTGGTGGAGTCTGTCGGGTTTTCTGCCGTAGAGTATCATGTCATCTGCGAAGAGTGAAAGTTTGACTTCCTCTTTGCCAATTCTGATGCCTTTGATTTCCTTTTGTTGTCTGATGGCTGATGCTAGACTTCCAGCACTATGTTAAACAACAGCGGTGAAAGTGGACATCCCTGTCGTGTTCCAGATCTCAGGGGGAAAGCTCTGAGTTTTTCCCCGTTGAGGATGATGTTAGCTGAAGGCTTCTCATAGATGGCTTTGATGATGTTTAAGTAGGTTCCTTCTATCCCAACTTTTTCGAGAGTCTTTATTAAGAAGGGATGCTGTATTTTGTCAAATGCTTTTTCTGCATCTATTGACAGGATCATATGGTTTTTATCTTTTCTTTTATTGATATGATGTATCACATTGATTGATTTGCTAATGTTGAACCAGCCCTGTAACCCAGGAATGAATCCCACTTGATCTGGTGGATTATCCTTTTGATATGCTGCTGGATTCGATTTTGCAGGCATCTGTTGAGAATTTTGCATCCGATTCATCAAAAGGATATTGGCCTGTAGTTCTCTTCTTTTTTGCTGGATCTCTGTCTGGCTTGGGAATCAGTGTGATGCTGGCTTCCCATAAAATGAGTCCGGGAGTTTTCCTTCGCTTTCTATTTTGGAATGTAATCTTTGAGAAGAATTGGGATTAATTCTATTTTAAATGTCTGGTAGAATTCCCCAGGGAAGCCATCAGGTCCAGGGCTCTTATTTGTTGGGAGATTTTTGATCACTGATTCGTTTCTTCACTCGTCATGGGTCTGTTCAGGTTCTCGATTTCTTCCTGTGTGAATTTTGTTAGGGAGTGTGTGTTTAGGAATTTGTCCATTTCTTCTAAGTTGTCCAATCTGTTGGCATATAATTTTTCATAGTATTCCCTGATAATTGCTTGTATTTGAGGGGTTGGTTGTAATAAGTCCATTTTCATTCATAATTTTGTCTATTTGGGTGCTCTCTCTTTTCTTTTGGATAAGTCTGGCTAGAGGTTTGTCAATTTGTTTACTTTTTCAAAAAACCAACTCTTGGTTTCATTGATCTGTTCAATTGTTTCTTTGGTTTCTATGTTGTTTATTTCTGCTCTAATTTTTACTATTTCTCTTCTTCTACTGGGTTTAGGGCGTTCTTGTTACTCTGCCTCTAGTTCCTTTAGGTGAGCTGTTAGATTTTGGACTTGCGCTTTTTCTAATCTCTTGAAATAGGCCTGAGAGCAATGTACTTTCCTCTTAGCACTGCCTTTGCCGCATCCCATAGATTTTGAATTGTTGTGTTTTCATTTTCATTTGTTTCCATATATTTTTTAATTTCATCTCTAATTGCCTGATTGGCCCATTCATTCTTTAGAAGAGTGTTCTTTAACCTCCATGTTTTTGGAAGTTTTCCAGACTTCTTCCTGTAATTGATTTCAAGTTTCAAAGCACTGTGATCTGACAGTGTGCATGGTATGATCTCTATTCTTTTATATTTATTGAGGGCTGCTTTATGTCCCAGTATGTGATCTATCTTGAGAATGTGCCATGCGCACTTGAGAAGAAAGTAAATTCCCTGGCCTCAGGATGTAAAGTTCTAAATATATCCATCAGGTCCATCTGGTCCAATGTATCTTTCAAGTCCATTATTTCTTTAGTGATTTTCTGTCTGGTTGACCTATCCATTGCTGTAAGCGGAGTATTAAAGTCCCCTGCTATTAGCACTTTCTTATCTATAAGCTTGTTTCTGTTTGTGATTGTTTTAGATATGTAGGTGCTCCCATATTCGGTGCGTAGACATTTATGATTGTTAGTTCTTCCTGATGGATGGACCCTGTAATTATTATGTAGTGCCCTTCTTCATCTCTTGTGATTGTCTTTAATTTAAAGTCCAGTTTGCCTGATATAAGTATCGCTACTCCGGCTTTCTTTTGATTTCCTGTAGCATGTTATATATTTCTCCATCCCCTTACTTTTAATCTGAAGGTATCTTCCCGTCTAAAATGAGTTTCTTGTAGACAGCATATAGATGGATTTTGTTTTTAATCCATTCTGCTACCCTATGTCTTTGGATTGGAGCATTCAGCCCATTTACATTCAGTGTTATTATTGAAATATGTGGGTTTAGAGTCTTTGCATCTTTTGTAGGGTTCATGTTTGTGGTGGTGTCTCTGGAATCTTTGTTCCTTGCAACCTTTCCTTCAGAGCATCCCCCTCAGGATTTCTTGTAGGGCTGGCTTCGTGGTGACAAATTCCTTCAATTTCTGTTTGTTTGGAAAGGTTTTTATCTCTCCTTCTATTTTGAATGACAGGCTTGCTGGATAGAGGATTCTTGGCTGCATATTTTTACTGTTCATCACATTGAAGATCCCTTGCCATTCCTTTCTGGCCTGCCACGTTTCAGTAGATAGGTCTGTCACCACTCTGATGGGTTTCCCTTTGTATGTGAAGGCCCTTTTCTCCCTAGCTGCTTTCAAAATTCTCTCTTTGTCCTTGTATTTCTGCCATTTTTACGATGATATGTCGTGCAAAGAAGATTTATCTGGGTTACGCCTGAGAGAGTCCCCCTGAGCTCTTGTATTTCCATTACTGACTTCCTTCCCCAGGTTTTGGGAAGCTCTGCTATAATTTGTTCCAGACTCCTTCACACCTTCCCTCTCTTCCTTTCTCTGGGATTCCTGAAGTATTACGGATATTGAAAGCTGCGCTGACTGTGTCGCTGAGCTCTCGAATTCTTCTTTCCTGTTCCTGAATCAGTTTGTCTCTTTTTTTGTCAGCTTCTTGTTTTTCTATAATGGTGTCTTCTAAATCACTTATTCTCCTTTCTGCCTCTTCAATCCGTGCATTGGAGGCCTCTAATTTATTATGTATCTCATTTATCGCATTTTTTAATTCTTCATGCCTATTTTTTATTTTCCATTCTGTCTGTAGCCATAGTTTCTTTGATGTCCCCTATGTTTTTTTCAAGCCCTGCTATTAATTTTACCATTATTATTCTAAAATCTTGTTCAGTTATGCTGTTGATATCTGTTTTGAGCAGTTCATTAGCTGTCATTTCTTTTTGGAGTTTCTTTGGAGGAGAGCTCTTTCGTTTCATCATTTTAGTTAGCTTTCCGGCTCTTGTTGGTTTTAAAGACCTGTTATGCTCTCTGTTTCTATGAGCGCTGCTATATCCAAGAAGACTCTTTGGCTTTCCAGGGCCTATCCTTTCAGAGATTGTTTTTGAATGGTATCCCTCGGTCACTCTTGTTGGGACCTTAGTTATTTTATTTTCCTATTCGTAGTGATATTTGGGACTTTTCACCTTGTGTACTCTAGCTTGTTTCTTGAGGTAGCCCTGGAAAAGAAAACAGACAGACAAACACACAGGGAGCAGGAGCACACAAACGCACAGGCTAATTCAACTAACATGCAAAGTGAGAGGGAAAACGAAAAAGTTAAGAGAAAAGACGGAGGAGG